>OZ026839.1:310005-422990 GCA_964023205.1 Lutraria lutraria | reverse complement strand
AGGTAGGTTGGTTGACCGCTATTTTGTTTCGGTAGGTTGGTTGACCGCTATTTTGTTTCTGTAGGTTGGTTGACCGCTATTTTGTTTCGGTAGGTTGGTTGACCGCTATTTTGTTTCGGTAGGTTGGTTGACCGCTATTTTTGTTTCGGTAGGTTGGTTGACCCCCATTTTGTTTTGGTAGGTTGGTTGACCGCTATTTTGTTTCTGTAGGTTGGTGACCGCTATCTTGTTTCTGTAGGTTGGCTGACTGCTATTTTGTTTCTGTAGGTTGGTTGACCGCTATTTTGTTTCGGTAGGTTGGTTGACCGCTATTTTGTTTCTGTAGGTTGGCTGGACCGCTATTTTGTTTCTGTAGGTTGGTTGACCGCTATTTTGCATCGGTAGGTTGGTTGACCGCTATTTTGTTTCGGTAGTTTGGTGACCCCCATTTTGTTTCGGTAGGTTGGTTGACCGCCATTTTGTTTCTGTAGGTTGATGGACGGCCATTTTGTTCCTGTAAGTTGGTTGACCCCCATTTTGTTTCGGTAGGTTGGTGGACCCCCATTTTGTTTCGGTAGGTTGGTGGACCCCCATTTTGTTTCGGTAGGTTGGTGGACCCCCATTTTGTGTAAGGTTGGTTGGTTGACCGCTATTTTCGTTGTGTAGGTTGGTTGACCGCTATTTTGTATCGGTAGGTTGGTTGACCGCTATTTTGTTTCGGTAGTTTGGTTGACCCCCCATTTGTTTCGGTAGGTTGGTTGACCGCCATTTTGTTTCGGTAGGTTGGTTGACCGCCATTTTGTATCGGTAGGTTGGTTGACCGCCATTTTGTTTCGGTAGGTTGGTGGACCCCCATTTTGTTTCGGTAGGTTGGTAGACCCGCCATTTTGTGTAAGGTTGGTTGCCAAAACTTGGTTTAAGTGATGTTTGTTGTTGAACTTAACACTGCCCCATATAGCTGTGCGTTAGAATTCTACACCAGGTATCAAAGTTCACATGAGAGAAAGCTGTCCAGCTAGCTTACAGAAGGTGGGAGGTTCAAGCCAGATGTATACCTACACCAGGTATCAAAGTCCACATGAGAGAGAGAACTGTCCAGCTAGCTTACAGAAGGTGGGAGGTTCAAGCCAGGTTTATACCTACACCAGGCATCAAAGTTCACATGAGAGAGAGAACTGTCCGGCTAGCTTACAGAAGGTGGGAGGTTCAAGCCAGGTGTATACCTACACCAGGCATCAAAGTTCACATGAGAGAGAGAACTGTCCGGCTAGCTTACAGAAGGTGGGAGGTTCAAGCCAGGTGTATACCTACACCAGGCATCAAAGTTCACATGAGAGAGAGAGAGAACTGTCCAGCTAGCTTACAGAAGGTGGGAGGTTCAAGCCAGGTGTATACCTACACCAGGCATCAAAGTTCACATGAGAGAGAGAACTGTCCGGCTAGCTTACAGAAGGTGGGAGGTTCAAGCCAGGTGTATACCTACACCAGGCATCAAAGTTCACATGAGAGAGAGAGAGAACTGTCCGGCTAGCTTACAGAAGGTGGGAGGTTCAAGCCAGGTGTATACTTCCATTGTTAAAGCTGGAAATGTTGCCAAATCATCCTGACTGTTGATGCCATGTTGGTGCTGTTAAACCTCAATGGAAAAAACAGCTAATTATCCAATACTAAATGAATAGTCTGTTGTTTTTGTTTTTATGCACTAAAAGTAGGAAGTCATTAGTTGTGTATACAGTGTATTCTAAAAGTTCTTTTTAGGAACTGAAATGTTAACATGGGAAAAGACACATTATCATAATACTGTCTCCTTAGTCTGGCCTCTGTTACAGATGTTATATAAGATAACTAGCTGGTATAATATTACCCTACTCTGTAATTATCAGGTATTCATGCATTTAAGCTAAACTAGTGAAAATAAAACCTACATTCATTTAAAATCTTACATAAATTGTAATTTAATACGGGAAGTAACACTTGAATTAACTCAGTACAAATGTTTATCTATATAACTTTAATATTTTGGTTGTGCATGTACTTAATACTGCACAAATATACCTCTATAGAAACATACCCTTGTTGCCAGATGATCTCAATTAATATTAAGGAAGATTTAAACCGTAGATATTTATCAATTTAAAATGTAAAGAGTACCTGTATACCGGTAGAAAACCTCACATGCAAAAAAGAGTAAAAATTATATCTGTAGAAAATGGCTCATTAAAATAATTACAAATGTCAGAAAACATTGAAGTTTGGCAGTACAAATTTAGGGTTGATTTTAGTCTAAAATTGCTTAAAATGATCTCAGAAAACAATGCAATAGCTGAAATTGACTCCAGGACCTGTCAGAAATCATAAGTTTAGAAAAAGTAAGAAATCTAGGTTAGAAAATTATTTTAGAAAGGAATTGCTAACATAGAAACCAAGTATTTTTTTATGTTAGAAATGATTTTTTCTTATACATGTATATATAAAAGTGTCAGAATGTATTGTGTTACGGGATAGGCATTTTTTGTATACAAAAATTGATCTTATTCTACTTAATGTTCATATTTTTCAGAATCGACCACTTGCTGCCATCGTACAAGATATTTGTGATAAGTAAGTGTTCATTTTACTTTTTTTTTCAAAGTATTTTCATACAATATATGTGATTTATATGATACAATCCTTCACATACAATATATGTGATTTATACGATACTCATATATGATACAATCCTTCACATACAATATATGTGATTTATACGATACTCATATATGATACAATCCTTCACATACAATATATGTGATTTATATGATACAATCCTTCACATACAATATATGTGATTTATATGATACAATCCTTCACATACAATATATGTGATTTATACGATACTCATATATGATACAATCCTTCACATACAATATATGTGATTTATACGATACTCATATATGATACAATCCTTCACATACAATATATGTGATTTATACGATACTCATATATGAAACAATCTTTCACTTACAATATATGTGATTTATATGATACAATCCTTCACATACAATATATGTGACTTAATTTTGTGTTGATAACTAATTTTCATAAAACTTGTCTGAACCGATATACATGTAACATGTACTTTGATATAATGTTCACTTTTGTGTAAAATAATTTCATTTTGAAGTTTGTGGCTTAACTTTTTTTCCTTCAGTATATAAACTACAAAACACTGTACATGAAAATGTTGAAAATTAAGGTAATAATAATAATTGCTAGTCTCAAGTGTAAACCATTCACCACAGCACATTATTCAGATACTATCTGGCTATAAACTAATCATTCCTAACTTAGAATGTCAGAATGAATTATATATATAACTTAGTATGACAAATTTATGATTAGTGAAGAGTCTGTCATGTGCAAAAATAGTTTCTCAATTTAGTGGTAATGTGACATGTATTACTGGTATGCTTAACTTGGAAAAATTTGATTGGAAACTGAATGATAATTCTGCTATCCATGATAGCTGTCACTCACTTGGCACGCATTGATTTTGATGCAGACCAAAGTACTGCATTTTTCTACATCCACCATGCAATTGTTAAACTAGGTCCAGTTCCATGTTGTAGTGCAAGTCGGTGTAAGTTTCTATGAGTACTTTCAGTATTTTGATTTTAATTGGCTGTTTATTCATTGTATGGATGTCTCATTCAATGATGCTATGGTAACGGATGGAATATTACCTGATAGCCAGCTCCATATTATATTGTAGACACCTTAGAATGGGCTGATTTGTTGAGAGTTTTATAATGTTTTCATGCTTTTATGTTTACAGGTGGAACTTGTCTGATGTTGATAATTTTGCATTACAGTTTTCTGACCAAACCAGGAAAACTTACATCACAGAGAGAGTAAGTTCATATAAATAGTATAAACTTAATGGATTTATCATATAAATAGTTTAAACTTAGTGGATTTATCATATAAATAGTTTAAACTTAGTGTATTTATCAAATAGTTTAAACTTAGCGGATTTATCATAAAATAGTTTAAACTTAGTGGATATATCGTATAAATAGTTTAAACTTAGTGGATTTATCATATAAATAGTTTAAACCTAGTGGATTTATTATACAAATAGTTTAAACTTAGTGGATTTATTATACAAATAGTTAAACTTAGTGGATTTATCATATAAATAGTTTTAACTTAGTGGATTTATCATATAAATAGTGTTAACTTAGTGGATTTATCATATAAATTGTTACGTTAAACTTAGAGAATTTTTTCTTTTACACAAATTCATGTATCCTGACATAAGTTTATAAATGTGATTTATAAATGTGATTTTTAAAACTTTAATTTCCTACATTAAAAAACTGTCTATAATAGTGTTTACTAAACTTCCTTAATTCTCTTCATTTGTGTCTATGTGTCCATTAATTTCTACAAGAAAGGATACATTTAGCATCTAGTATCCTGTACACCTCATTTGTTTATGTATGTTTTATTTGTATATCAATGTATGTCATATTTTTCACCTACAAAGAATGAATTATAGCCAGAGCTTACAAAGTTACTTTATTCACAAATGTCTGCTAGATTAGTTAGATTCATCTTTCAAAGGGGAAAGTACTGTTATAAAAAGTAGATCTATTTCCTCATAAAACTCAATACATTTTTTTCAAATCTCTGTGTTACAATGATAATTGATGTATATGCCTTCCTGTACAAGGAATTAAGGTGATGGTTGTTAACAAACTTGCCACAGCAGGAATAAGGAAGTGTTTCTGTATGGCCTGTTTACATACACTGATAATTCTGTATGATGTTCAGTTTGGTTTCTAAAAATAAATTTTGATAACGATTTACCAATTTAAAAATACTTTTACAAGTGTTATACCAATATTTGAATACAAAAATTAGAAAAAAGTATAAGGTTGTGCTATAAAATGTGTTCTGTTTAACTATGTGTCTCTCTGCTTGATTTCTGATTAGTGAGAAAGCTGATAAAAATTCTGATAAATGAATTGATAGAGACATTTATCAAGATAAAATAATCTTTTCTATCTTGTAGCTTACTTTCATTAACTTGAGTTAAATGTTATATACAACACAATATCATTGGAATGTACCTATTGTTCTGTAGAATGAAACTATTCTGAAAATCACGGTAATTTTATAAAAACTTCTCAGTAAATTGGCAGTATGAATAAAAAAATTCTGAAGATCACGGTAATTTTATAAAACTTTTAAGTAAATATGCAGTAGGAAGATTTTTATTCTATAGAGTGATTGAAATGAACTGATTTTGTTTGGACGTAGAACTGTTTTGTGATTTATGATAGGACGTTATTTGTAACTTGTGAAGTTACATCATACATGGAGTTATGAATACTAAACGTTCTACTAAAGTATATCGACGTACATTTGTTGTAAGTACTGTGTGTTTGTCATCTTAGTCTATTATCTATGAGATATGACTGTTTTATGTTTTTATGTAATTCAGTTATGAAATATTTTAAATCAGTAAAGAGAGACATAAGGCCATCCAAAAAAAATATTTTGTTTCTGGTAATGCTACCTACTCACCAAAAAGGCCTCTTGGGTAAAAAGTTTTTTTATAAAAAAATATCATTCTGACATGTATTTCCTACCTACTTAGGCTACCCACTGAAAATTCTCTTGGTAGGGTTACTGCAAACAAACATTTTGGTTATCATTATTTTGTTCTAGACTGTTGATTGGTTATCACTATTTTATTCTAGATTGTTGATTGGTTATCATTATTTTGTCCTGGACCACTGATTGGTTGTCATTAAGACTTTTATTGGTTAGTGGTAAAATATTTTTTATGCTTTCAGAATCGTTTTGATATACAGAATGGTAACGTACTGGAGCTGACAGATTCTCCTGTAAGTCAATCAGATGCTTTCATGTTTCTTTCATTTATTTCAGACGAAATCTTTGCTGAATTTTTTTATGCAAGAAAAAATTAAAAACTGATGGTCAAAGTTATGAATTTAAGTTCAAATTTCTGTCTCAAACTGTTTACTGATTGGTCAGTGCTGAACCTGGTACAATTGTATTTAAATTAGTCAATAGTTGTCATCATTTACTGGTCTCACATTACAAATTTATTATCTTAGACGCTTGAACCTAGAAATTGTTCAAATATTTTTTACGGTGTTTGATAATTTCCTGTAGAAGTGTTACCATGTTTGTAGAATATAAAATGTCTATTTTGATAAAGTTTTGTTGTCAGTAATGATTGTTTTGTGAATTTGTATATTTTTTTATTACAGGAAAGAACAGCACAGTCTATTATAGATAAACTAAAGGAAGGAAGTAGAGAAGAGAAAGTTGATGCATTGAGGAATCTTTCCGTAAAATGTTCAGATGCTACTTTTGCGCATGAATTTATCAAGAAGTCAGGATTAAAACTTATAGTTGATTATGTTATAGCAGGGAACAAAAGTTTGTAAGTAAACTTATGTAGTAAGTATATACATCATATTTTGTCTTATAATCTGTGGTTATGTATATAAAGTCTATATACAAAAAAATGTAGTATATAATGGCTGGTAAGGGAGATGAAGATCTGTGACATAGGGTTAGAAGATTTGATTGCGTGTACGGACATCTTGGAAGTCATGTTGTCATAATTTACTGTGAAATTAGCAGGCTTTGATATCATGAGATACTTTTAGAAAGTTTTTAAGTCTGGGTAGGCAACATACAGTATATGTTTGATTGATGTGTCATGTTGTATTGTATGATTATTTTCAGTGCTGGAGACCCACTGATGTTTTTATTGAGATCGTTTGTTGCTTTAATGGAGCATAATGTTGTATCTTGGGATTTATTAGACCAGGAGTTCATTAAGCAGGTATTTCTTGTTTTATCTACTGATTTTTGTTGTTGTTACTTCTTATGGACTCCGTTATTTAGATTTTTTTTGTATTTTAGCTTTTGTTTTTTACTTTTTATTGACTTCATACAGTAAAGGACTATAAGTTCAAGGTGCATCCATCTATCTATTGTTGCTCCTTAATAAACAGAAATTTTACAGTTATCTATCTTATATTGTTTGATGACTACTATGTGATATCAGGCCTTATGGCTCAAGATCAAAGGCATAAAAGTTAATGGTGTATACAGTCAAATCTGTGATAGCGACCACTTTTGAATGAAGACCACCTTGTCAATAAAGGTCATTCTTTTAAAAAACATCAGATATTATTAAGAACTAATTCACCTCCAAATAAAGGTCACCTGTCAATAAAGGCCACATTTTGTCTTTCCCAGGGATAGCATTTGTTCACAGGTTTGACTGTAAATTTGTTGCATATTGATGTATGAAGTGTATACATGTGTTATATATTGATGTATGACATGTTACCATGGTTACCTTCAGGTGGCTATCTGTGTGTCGGGATCATCTTCTGTCACTGATGGTTGCATCCCTCCTTCGTTAGAAATACTAGAAAGTGTTATATTAAGCAGGTAGATATAATTGTCATATTTAAACTGTTTATAGACATCATATTGTTTACTTCATTCAAATCAAATAAGTCAAGTCTCTGAAGTTATATTTTTTGTGCATGTTCTGATGTTCTGATTTGATAATTATCAAATTTTCAGTAATTAATCTTGTTTTATTGATAAATGCCTACAAATTATTTTGTGTTGTTTCTATTACTAGTTTACACTTTTGTATGTTGTGTTGTTTCTCTAACATGTTGTTTTTGTTACAGTTCTGACCCCGGTAGAATGGATATGTTAGAAGTATTTTTAACACCTGATAAATTATTACCCTACATACAGAGGTCAGTATATACATATAGTTCTGTACATGTATAATACATGTATTATCAAAATTGGATATAAAGATAATATAATTACTATATTTCTTCTCTACATCATCATAAACACACTGTACTCTGTTTTAAGTATTATCTAACAAACCTCCAGTATAAGTTCAAGCCTGCTCAGTAAGTTTAGATGGTGTAATATTGAAAGAAAAGACTCTGGTTTATAGCTTAATGTTGTTTCTGTATCACAAATGGTCTGTCAGATGATACTAGAATTATGTCCATAGTTATACATGTTTCCTGAGATTCACACATCAGTTGTGAATTTTTTTATAATATAGAGAACTAATAACTTAAGTTAACTGAAGTTAAACTTAAAATAGTACAACTTATATGCCTTGATTGTTTTTAGCTCACATGTCACAAAGTGACAAAGTGAGCTATTAGGATCACTCTCCGTCCGGCGTCGTGCGTTGTGCGTCGTCAAACTTTATGTTGTGACCACACTAGGGGCCACATTTTTGGCTCAATTTTAGCAAAACTGGGTCAGAACGTTAATATCAACAAAATCTCGGACGAGTTCGATATTGGGCCATTTGGGGTCAAAAACTAGGTCACCAGGGCCAAATAAGGGAAAACCTTGTGAACACTTTAGAAATCACTGTTTTGAATTTATCTTCATGAAACTTTGTCAGAATGTTTATTTTAATAATATGTAGGTCAAGTTTGAAAATGGGTAATTTCTGTAGTAAAATTAGGTCACTAGGGCAAATTGCTGGAAAACCTTGTGAACACTCTAGAAGTCACTGTTTTGATTGGATGATCATGAAACCTTGTCAAAATGTTTGTCTTCATAATATCTTGGACGAGTTTGAACATGGGTCATCTTGGGTCAAAAACTAGGTCGCTAGGTCAAATCTTATGAAAAACCATGTTAACACTGTAGATTTCACAGTTATTATTGGATCTTCACCAAACTTTGTCAAATCGTTTGTTTTTATGATATAACAGTCAAGTATAAATATGGGTCATCTGGGGTCAATAACTAGGTCACCAGGTCAAATCTTAGGAAAACTTTGTTAACACTGTAGATGTCACAGTTTTAATTGGATCTTCACCAAACCTTGTCAAAATGTTTGCCTCAATGATATGTGGGTCAAGGATGAACATGGGTCAGCCGGGTTCAAAAACTGGGTCACAAGGTCAAATCTTAGGTAAAAATCTTGTAAAAGCTCTAAATGTCATGGTTTTGATTGGATCTTGGCCAAACCTTGTCAGATTGTTTGTCTTAATGATATTAAGGACAAGTTCAAATATGGGTCACCTAGGGTCAAAAACCAGGTCACAAGGTCAAATCTTAGGAAAACCTTATTAACACTGTAGATGTCAAATTTTGATCGTATCTTCACCAAACCTAGTCAGACTGTTTGTCTTAATGATATGTAAGACAAATTCGAACATAGGTCGTCTGGGGTCAAAAACTAGGTCACCGGTTCAAAACAATGTTTTAATGAGTGAACAGTGATTGTCATGTGAGTGATATAGGGCCATCTTGGCCCTCTTGTTTGCCATTTGTTGAAAATCTGACTGTGTTAATCTGAGAAAGAATTTGTAGTGACACACCGTACATCAAAGCCACATGAACTACATTATCTGTGAGCTTTTCTCTGCTCTACTTTACGTTACATACAAATCTGTTATGGTTCTCATGATCATTGTTTTCATGGATGATTTTATTTTCAGAAAAAGTGTAGAGGTCCAGGAGAGTGCACTAGCCTTACTGTACGCCATGTTTTATAAATCTTCAGCTGAAAAGAAGCAGGTATGATTCTATACATAGTGTTGTTTAAAAATGAATTCATTTATTTACTCTCTTGTTACTTGTTGTCTTTTATAGGAGTGCTAGGTTTAAGATCCTTCAGTAAAAACATCTTGCAACAAGCTAAACATTTGTGTAATAAAATTTTCTATATTTATGTGTTGTTTAAATATTGCATTGTACTATATTTTGTAATTTTACAAATGCTTACTGATTAATTGTGTAATAATGCTATTTTACAGAAACTTATTGATTGTTTGTGAAATAAGTATACCCCCTTTCGAAAAAAACTGGGTATATTACTTGGCACATGTCGGTCTGTATGTCCAAACCTTGTCTGACTAGAGAATGACTTGAGAACTATTTAGCCTAAGCTCCTCAGATTTGGTTGGGAGGTTGGTCATCACATTCAGATGACCCCTATCGATTTTGAGGCCAGTAGGTCAAAGGTCACACTCACAGTGACCTTTAGCACAAAAACCTTGTCTGACAAATTACTAGAGAACAATTGGCCTAAGGTCCTCAGATTTGGTTGGGAGGTTGGTCATCACATGTAGATGACCCCTATTGATTTTGAGGTCAGTAGGTCAAAGGTCAAGGTCATACTGTCCAGTTGACCTTTAGAGGGCATGTTTCATGAACACATTTTGTTTCATTTTACATTGCTGATTGTGTAATTTTATTTTACAGAAACTTGCTGATTGTTTCCAGTCTCGTCCATTTAGACAAGTTATACAAACTGTAAGATTTTATATACTATAATTCTAATATACTATTAGAATGTCAATAATAATTAAAATATTTATGTATTTTTCTCATAACATTATTATTCATTATTAAATAGACTTCTGTAAGGGCTGTTCTGATTTGGTCCAATATACAGCACAACCTCTCCTGAGCGGCCCTCCCTTGCTTCAACAACAGTGTGATTTTTTCCCCACTGCCTGATTTAACTATCAATTTAACAGTATTTGCTACTCCCAAAGGTTGTTGCTTTGGAGAGGTTGCACTGTATATATATATAGCTAACATATAGGGCAGTGAACAAATTTAACCCTTTACATGCACATTAACATGTTCTAATGTGTGTCTAATCATTTATCTTGTAGGAATGTATTTTACTTTGTTATTATGTTGTATTTCAGTCAATACTTAGTTCATCAGAATCCATGGGAGCTGAGATGACACATCAGTTATATAAACTACAGCGTATTATGTTAAATATGTACGAAAAAAGAATGAAAACTGGAGTGAATCATGGAGACACTGCACTGGTGGGTTATTATATTCCTGTAATGTCAATGAAATCCACAAACTTTCTAAAAACAGAACTGTTGTTTGCTATGTTAAGATTTATACAATATTGATGTTGAATTTTTAAATACATTTTGATGCTTTTTCACAAACTGAATCTGTTTAAGCTTTCACTGTTGTTGTTGTCTGCTTTGATATTACAAACATTCTAGTTTACGGATAAATTGGTTTACAGATAAGTACTATTAACAAGAAAATTGAAGATCTACGTAAAATTGCATTTGATTTTTCTGAATCTGGAGATTCAAGCTCTGGTCCTGCTAGAAAGGCCGCCATTGCTAAAGATCTGAAGAAACTTGGATTTTTGGTAAGTTGGACATTTTATTATTCTCAAAGTCAATCAGCGGTTGTGGTTCAGAGGTTAGTGTGCTGGATTTGTAACTCGCCGATCCAGGTACGATTCCTGGTCATGGTAGGTCATACCGTTCCTTGAAAATTTGAAAACAGTGTCGATTTTCCTCCACATGTACGAGTGAGAACTTGCTGGCTCCTAAAGGGAGGGTAAGTTAGTACTGGTTAGAATATCGTCCAGGAAATCTGGTCAAGAGAACTGACCGCCCGCCGTATGTAACTGAAAAATTGTTGAAAAACCGTGTTGAACCTAAATAAATAAATTAAGTAAATCAATTGAGAAATACTTAACAGAACACCAGAGTATATCATATATGCATATATTCGTTTTGTATTACATATTATTATGTAAATCGATGCATTGATATTCTAAGAGGATACTCATAGGGTATGTGAACTTAATCTTTGTAAAATTACATTTGATACTTGTAATACTTATTATTATATATACTACTATGATTAGTATAATTGTGTGTAAATGTATTATTTGATATATCTCTGTATACATACCCCCCCCTAACACACACGCATCCGCACACGCAAACACTACCCACACACGCACATAAATGCATACATACATACATACAGACATACAGACAACCGACACACAGACACACACACACACACATGTACAACAATTATTTATATATTTATGTATCACTGTATATTTAGCTTGCACCCTTAATGATTGTAAGTGTAAATATGTTCTTGTTTAATAGTTGTGGCAATATGTTCTGTCCACTGGCTAATTGTTGTAATTTCGCTTTCGTATAAGAAAAAGCCATTTGTGGAAATATACATTAAAACTCCATAATTATGTGGACGATCATTTTATAATATTTCGGCTTGTTAAAAATCAACACCAAATTTATCTGATCATCAGTAATAAAACGAAATCATCATGCTTATCATTGGATTAGACAAGAATTTTATTATTTGATTATGTTAAGTATAAATACAGCCATATATATGTTTATATCTTTCCGATTAAGTAGCCGATACTAAATTAGTGTTTATTAACTGCATTTGCTGAATTACTTAATAACAACAGTCATGCTTGCATGTATGTTTTTGTAAATATGTGCCACTTGGGTCTGTGACCTTCTGGTTTATTGAAAGTAAAACTGTTCAAACTGTTCAAAACTATCGTATAAGCTAACTTACTAGTGACGCAATGTATATGTATCGAAGGACAGACTCACAGAACTAGCTTCAACATGAAGTTTACCGTCTATAATTTTTCATTTTTGATAAACTGTTACTTAACCGAATATTTTGGAATGTAATGGAATTGTTATTTTGTATTGTTTACAGAATCAGACAGATCCATTTATGGACTTTGAAAGTACCCCACCAGGACTTCTAGCATTAGACAATATGACATATTTTGCTCAAAGTCACAAGGAGGATTATATAAAGGTATACTGTGCAACCTCTCCAAAGCAACACACATTGGGAGAAGCAAAATTATGTCATTGTTGAGAGGTTGTTGCTCTAGAGAGGTGAAAGTAATAGTTAAATGGTACAATTTGAAAACATCATGCTGTTGTTAAAGGGAGGTTATTACTTAAGAGAAGGCTGCACTGGAGAGGTTGTACTGTATTAGTTATATTAGTTCAAATCTTCATGAGATCTGACATATTAATGATAGGAAATCTAGACACTCTATAGGACTTCAGTGACTTTGCATCTGTCTGTTTGTGATCATCATTTAATACAGTTTTTTATGTCTTGATAGATGATTTTTTGTAGTGTTTGACTAAAATATTTTTTCAAAATTTCATAGCAAGAGAACACATCTGGCATGTTTAGTATGAATGTTTCTAACATGTTAACTCTTGCAGACATGTAAATGTTCATATTTGTTTAACTGTATTTTTATGATGCTTTTAGGTTGTTTTAGAAAATTGTGGACGAGCCAATGAACAAGATTGTCCATTTGTTCAAGCTAGTATCAAACTTACAAAGATCTTGTGTGATTTTTTGAAGATTGGTGAAAGTCGTAAGTTGATAGATATAAGATATAAGTTTTATTTCTATGATGAATTATTAGTATATGATATTATTTTTGTACTAAATGATGATATATATGGCAACATTCTGATTTATAAATGAATGGAAAATGTTGTATCTAACAGTCTAACAATGATATCTAATATAAAGTAAATATTTATCACCTGTCAGAGATTTTCAATTGGAATTAAATTTTATATCATAAGAATGGCCACCATACAATCCAAGCCTTTATTTCTGGTAATACTTCGGCACTATAATATGAACAAAATGTTTAATATGTTGATCAGTTTACCTTATGTTTTGCAAGGTGTTAGTGAATTAAGCCAGGGTTTTACTGAGACATAATGATATTCTCATTATTTGATAATTATTCCCAATATTCACTAATGATGAAAATCTGTCTTTTTTTTCAGCCTATGAGGATGAACATTTATTCTACCCAATGTTTTTTAATACTGACAAACCTGTGGAGGAATTCTTCTCATATTGTATACCATTACTGAATAGAACCTGGAAAGAAATGAGAGCTTCTAAAGAAGATTTCCCTAAGGTAGTGTAAAATAGGATTAGTGGAAAAATGTTCATACTTTCAATTAAATTGAATAATATTTATGTAAGAGATTATTTCATCTTTATATCAATTTCTATCTATGACAGATTTATGGTTTTTACCAATACTAACACTTAAGATCTTTAATAAAAAATTCTGGAGTCAGGGTTTGAACTATGACCTATTAATTTGGGGTCTAGCGCTCTATCAGTCCATTTGTCTTGGTTTTATACTTTATTTATATAATTTAATGCTAAGTGTAAAAAGTAAAAATAAATTCACAGCTATTGTTACATGAAACATTTCGGCACAGATTTCAATGTCCACTAACTGAGCAACATGCATTAAACAGAGAGTCACTATTAAAATGTAAAATATATAAATCATGGATTCTTCATGGAATGATCTGCAGTCACTAGATGCTGAGAGTTAACCTATATAAATCATAGATTCTTCATGGAATGATCTGCAGTAACTAGATGCTGAGAGTTAACCTGGAGCTAAATTATATAATCATATTGTTTACAGGTATTGAGTGTCGTCAATGAACAAATTACTCGAGCTTTAGACAGGACAGATAGATCAAAGATGCCAAAAACATTTGAACAATTCAAGACAAAGTTGGGACAATTAGCTTATCCTGAACTCAAAAAGATTTGGGAAGTTGAGAGACGAGCAAAAGATGAAAGCAAAGCTTCTGCCAAGCCTATATTGTATGTTTTTATTTATTTCTGTATCAATGTTTTCAATGAGTGTACAAGAAAAGTGTAGGATCTTTTTTGCATACTATACTTAGTTTTTATTTCCATTTATCAGTCAATAGCTTCATAATTGACTTACCTTGGGATCTTTCTGATATGATTTTAAAGTTATTCTGTCCGAATATTTACCATTTTAAGTGTACAGTCAAAGCTGTGTTAGCCGCCACCTCCAAATTAAGGCCATCCTGTAAATAAAGGCCATTCTTTTAAAAAATGGGATTGATTATTTAGAACAAAATGAATTCCAAATAAAGGCCACCTATCAATACAGACTACTTTATCTCTTTAGCCTTAGTTCACAGGTTTGATTGTTTATGATACATTATGTAATGCTGTAGTTTTGACTACCGGGTAGGTGATTTCTGCATGTTTACAACACAGACAAATATGTTGTTTTTATACCCCCAGATATGAAATATATGGGGGCTATATTGGATTCACGCTTGACGGTCGGTCGGTCGGCCGGTCGGTCGGTCGGTCCATGCGTCAGTAGACACAATTTGTACGGAGAATTTCTCAGCAACTACTTACAGGATTTCAATAAAACTTCACAGAAGTGATCAGTAGTAAGCATAGTTGTGCTAGCGTAAAGCATTTTTCGTTCGGATTAATTTTCACTGAGTTATACCCCTTTGTTGTTTTTATTCAGTATATACAATAGGCAAATTTTGTCCGGAGAATTTCTCAGCAATTACTCGCAGGATCTCAATGAAACTTCACAGAAGTGATCAGTAGTAAGCCTAGTTGTGCATGCTTAAAGCAATTTTCGTTCGGATTAATTATCACTGAGTTATACCCCTTTGTTGTTTTTATACAATAGGCAAATTTTGTCCGGACAATTTCTCAGCAACTACTCACAGGATCTCAATGAAACTTCACAGAAATGATCAGTAGTAAGCCTAGTTGTGCATGCTTAAAGCATTATTCGTTCGGATTAATTTTCACTGAGTTATAGCCCTTTGTTGTTTTTATACAGTATATACAATAGGCAAATTTTGTCCAGACAATTTCTCAGCAACTACTCACAGGATTTCAACGAAACTTCATAGAAGTAATAAGTAGTTAGCCTAGTTGTGCATGCTTAAGTCATTTTTCATTTGGATTGATTTTCACTGAGTTATAGCCCTTCGTTTTTTTTACAATATATACAATAGGCAAATTTTGTCCTGACTATTTCTCATTGACTACTGCCAGGAATTCAATAAAACTTCTCAGAAGTGATGAGTAGTTAGCCTAGTTGTGCATGCATTAAGCTTGTCTTGGTTGGTTAAATTTTCACTGAGTTATGTCCCTTTGTTGTTTTTATACAGTGTATATGCAATATCTCAGTAACTACTCATAGAAATTCAATGAAACTTCACAGAAGTTATAAAAAGTAAGCCAAGTTGTGCATGCAATAACCAGGTTTTGTTTGGATTAATTTTCACTGAGTTATGGCCCTTTGTTTTATACAATTAGGTAAATTTTGTCCGTACCATTTCTCAGCAACTACATGCAGGAATTCATTGAAACTTCTTAGAAGTGATAAGTAGTTTGCCAAGTTGTGCATGTCCACAATAGGTTTTGTCCAAGTAAATTTTAATGAGTTATGGCACTTTGTTATTGTACGTCGACGGAAGTCGACGTACACTCTGGTATGCTTATTTTCAAATGGCAATGCAAAATTGCAACTTCTTGCCATAGCAGATTAGTAACAGTGCCCGAAATAATCCGAAATTAAGTGGCAATGCAAAATCGCAACTTCTTGCACGAAGCAGATTAGTGACAGTGCCCGAAGTATTCCGAAATATCCGCAATGGTCATCACGTGATATAAACAAAACAGAAATAGAGCGAGGTCACGTGTTACTCACACCAACTAGTGTTAGCTTGATGACGCAGTCGCTATTTATAGTCTAAGAATGGAGCGAGCTCGATAAACATCGACGGAAATGAATCTGCCCATCTGTCAATAAACGAACCGAATCCAATCCTACTATAGTAAACAAACATGGCGTTGAATTTATCAAGCATTGTGTTATATTACTGAGGATGAAGCAAAACTACTTTTTAAGTGGTGTTCATGTGTACATACAGACTGTGTATCGGACTCGCTAATAGTCTCAATGATCACGTGACATTCACCGAATACTAGTAGCTGTTTCATATCGTTGTCGTCTCGTCAATGTCAATCACCTATAAATTACTACTCTTTATATCAAAGGACTTAGGAAAAATTGTTCGATCTAAATGAACTTCGATGTATAAATTATTAGAGAAATTCGCTGTGTTTATTATTACATTTTGGAGCGATCGTTGGTGTGTTGTAATAATCATTTAATCGTGTTATAAGATACGGAACACGGTATTTATACGTTTCGATGTATTTATTTTAGCAACATGTCGCAAATAAACAAAACATTATAAACATATTCACACAGACTAATTTTATAATCGCAAGCGTGGACACTGACTTGTTTACGCAATTGTCATTAAATATCGATTTCGGAGCTCAATACAAAAAATGTCCGATCAGGTGAGAAATGATGACTTAATTAATTGGTTCGACATAGACGGTCACTTTATGGTTCGATATAGATGGTCACTTTACAGTTGAAAATCTATGTTTGGGACCGTTATACCAGGTTTTTACAACGTACCCTCAGACAACGGAGTATATTATTTTTGGAGACTTTATTTAAATATTTTAAATGCATCCCAGCAGATATTGCAACGTCTGATACATCGAGGTGATAGTTTCCCCTGATTTTAATTTTAGGGTGGAAACAAGGACTACATATAGAGTACCTCGTGCATCGTGAACTGTAGAACCATATGACCAGATTCATGAGATTCATGAAACATCAACGGCTTGTATTTTTGATGGAGTAGATGATCACTTTAGTTTCGGGATCAGTTAAGCCAAAATAACAAGTTTGTTTGATCTGAAACTTCAAAAATGTTACATAGGCCACATTCTAATATTGAACTGCCGGATGCGATTTTGCGACGTACAAACATTTAACTTGTTTTTTATATATAATGTATATTTAGAAACTGGTCAGGATATATCTAAGCAACAATTTGCAGGTATTAAAAAAATGAAAATGCATTATATTTCCCTCTGTAAAATGTAACAATAACTGTGTCAAGGCCGCATCTGGGGGTATTCATCACCTTTAGTGATAGTTCTAGTTCCATCTGAAATTGTTCTTACAGTCTTACACTAATGGAATTAGATTCTTCTGATGGGAACTTAATGAATTATGACTCTGATACATCAAGGTTACTTGGTATTAATAAACTTATTATGAAATATTGCTAACTATGTTTGAAATGCTAATTTCCTGCTTGGTTGAAAAACTAGTAAACTTGATGAGGAAGTTCTTTCATTGTACGTACATTGTGTTTATGTATTCTTTAAACAATCCATTTATTTGTTGATTTATTTTGTAGAGAATTGCGTGAAGTGTTGAAGAAAGACACAATAGAATTGATACGTAAACACAGACTGAACTATCTAGAAGGTGGTACAAGATTTCACAAGTATGATAACAGGGGAAATAAAACTAAACAAAGTAAGCAAATTATGCATTGTTTAGGTATCATGATTATATGTATTGTAACCTTGTTCCCCAGGTTTTATATTTGATATCTTTGTCTGATTCCCCAGGTTTTATACTGGATATTGTTGTCCAGTTCCCCAGGTTTTATACTGGATAGTGTTGTCCAGTTTCCCAGGTTTTATACTGGATAGTGTTGTCCAGTTTCCCAGGTTTTATACTGGATAGTGTTGTCCAGTTTCCCAGGTTTTATACTGGATATTGTTGTCCAGTTCCCCAGGTTTTATACTGGATATTGTTGTCCAGTTTCCCAGGTTTTATACTGGATAGTGTTGTCCAGTTTCCCAGGTTTTATACTGGATAGTGTTGTCCAGTTTCCCAGGTTTTATACTGGATATTGTTGTCCAGTTCCCCAGGTTTTATACTGGATATTGTTGTCCAGTTTCCCAGGTTTTATACTGGATAGTGTTGTCCAGTTCCCCAGGTTTTATACTGGATAGTGTTGTCCAGTTCCCCAGGTTTTATACTGGATAGTGTTGTCCAGTTCCCCAGGTTTTATACTGGATAGTGTTGTCCAGTTCCCCAGGTTTTATACTGGATAGTGTTGTCCAGTTTCCCAGGTTTTATACTGGATAGTGTTGTCCAGTTTCCCAGGTTTTATACTGGATATTGTTGTCCAGTTCCCCAGGTTTTATACTGGATAGTGTTGTCCAGTTTCCCAGGTTTTATACTGGATATTGTTGTCCAGTTTCCCAGGTTTTATACTGGATAGTGTTGTCCAGTTTCCCAGGTTTTATACTGGATATTGTTGTCCAGTTTCCCAGGTTTTATACTGGATATTGTTGTCCAGTTTCCCAGGTTTTATACTGGATAGTGTTGTCCAGTTCCCCAGGTTTTATACTGGATAGTGTTGTCCAGTTCCCCAGGTTTTATACTGGATAGTGTTGTCCAGTTTCCCAGGTTTTATACTGGATAGTGTTGTCCAGTTTCCCAGGTTTTATACTGGATAGTGTTGTCCAGTTTCCCAGGTTTTATACTGGATAGTGTTGTCCAGTTTCCCAGGTTTTATACTGGATACCTTGTGTGACCTCAGCCCTCTTCTCTGAGAGGAATATATTACTGTATTATCTACTTATTATATGTTGTGTGCTTGTTTTCACTCATAATTTGATATAATCTTGCAAATATGGAGGCACAACTACATATTAAAGTGGAATGTACGTAAGAATAGTAAAATGTACAGGAGTATTATTGCACATGTTTCAATCATTAGTCTAGACAACATGCATAACTTTGTTTCTGTTTGTCTTAAGGTCACATACATTATTATATTTTATGTAAATTATTTGTTGTTATATTATTTCCTATGTTTTCAGACAGGTACCAATATTGGCGTCTAGCACCAAATCATAAAGCTTTCCATTACGGTGATTGTGGTGAAAATGACGAGCCAAGTATAGAACAACTTACAAATAAAGTTTCTGTTGCTGATATCAAAGATTTAGTTGTTGGAAAAAATTGTGCACCTCTAAAAGGCACTAGTAAAAGGGTAAGTAATCAGTGTGTGCTTCAGATATTAATTAGTGTACACTTTTGGTATTCCATAAGTAATTAGTGTACACTTTGGGTATTCCATAAGTAATTAGTGTACACTTCAGATATTCCATTAGTAATTATTTGGTGTGTACTCTAGTAATTGGTGTATACATCAGGTATTCTATAAGTAATCAATAATAACTGTATGTGTAAGATATTCTATAGGCTTATTAAGTAATTTATGTATACTTCATGTCCTAGTATTCTTTATGAATTTGAACTAAACGTTTTTATTTATGTTATGTAGATGCAATATGAACTAGCTTTTGCCATGGTGTTAGACTCGAGACCTGATGAAGAGTCCCAGCATTATTTTGTAGCTGATAGTGATGAGATATTTATGGTCTGGACTGATGGCATTAATGTTTTAGTTAATTCTAAGGTTTGTATGTTAAATGTGTACATATATTATCATCCTATCTTCTAATTGCTGGTTACAAATAAATGTTGCTGGTCATTTAAATAAATGTTGCTGGTCATTTGATTGGGCCCACATTTTTGGTTCAACATCCAACTTGATAGTGATTTGACTGAAGATATTATATCCTATGTTAAATTACTCCTGAATTATGTGGGCTAGCTTGGTGGTAGTTTGGGGATAGAATGTGGATAGTACTGGTTAAGGCCAAAATGATTTCCATTGAAGCTGGTTTGGATAACTGCCTGACATGATATATCTGAAATAATGTTGAAAATGGTATTAAATCCGATGAAATAAATAAATAAGAAATTAAATGTTTTTAACCCTAATCTAAGTTTACTTGACAAGATGTGCATTCAGTTGTCGGATTTAATGTTCCATGATTAGTGAATTCATACTATAAATATTGATGTTTTTCTTTCTTTATGTCCATAAACAGATGACAAGCTCAAAGACGATACAGGATTTAGAAGTGTTGTTAAACATGGAGGTCAAGTTAAGATTACTTGAGACAGAAGGTATAACGATTCCAAAAGATCCACCTCCAGTCCCACCATTACCCAAAGATTTTAACTTTGCTTATACGATGTCGTAACCATGGCATTACAAGTCTCATCTCTAAAATGTCGCAACTTTGCCAATGAAAATCTCATCTATTGTATTTTTTAAGACAGAAGATAATTTGGGAGTAAACAAGTTACTCTGAACATATTTGCTTATGGTTTGACTAGTAGTTGCCAAATAATTTTGCTATGTGTATCAACTTTAAGGATCTGTTTTGTGTCATTTTATTTGCTGGCCATATTTTTTTGGTGGATAAAATCTTTCATTATAAAACAATGTTGTTAGCTGTATTGTATATTTGACAATAATTTCATTTTGTGATAGTGTCTTTAAAACATAACCATTATAAAAGTGTTTCAGAATTTTTAAAGATTCTTATTGTAATTATTAAATGCCATGTTCAAAATGGATTTATAATACATAGTGTATTATCGTTAAATAAGGACTGTGAATGTACATCACTGTGTGTACAGTGTATTTCTGACACAGTTAGTTAAACAGTTAACTATATTAACGTATGTCATATTTCTTACCCATTATGTGCAATATGTTATGTTGTTATGCCTTACTTAAATTTAGGTTTTTACCCTTTTCTTACAAAAATATTTTGTAGCCTGTACATATGAGTAGTTTGGGGCAAAAACTGTTAAATTCTAATTTAGGCTTTGCCTGTATACAACTGTACCATGTATAATATTTCTTACTCTTACATTTAAAAATATTGGACACATGCTCAAAGTCTGTACTCTTTGTTATGATTGTAACATTGTATTATTGTATGACTAGTTAGAGTAAAATATGGTAACTCAATACACTAGACAATGTTATACTGTCAAAGCTAAATAATTACATAGCCACTGAATGTGATTATTTTTAGCTTTGCATGTACCACAGTTGATGGTTTTTAGCTCACATGTCACAAAGTGAGCTATTAGGATCACTCTCCGTCCGGCGTCGTGTGTTGTGCGTCGTGCGTCGTCAAACTTTATGTTGTGACCACACTAGGGGCCACATTTTTGGCTCAATTTTAGCAAAACTGGGTCAGAACGTTAATATCAACAAAATCTCGGACGAGTTCGATATTGGGCCATTTGGGGTCAAAAACTAGGTCACCAGGGCCAAATAAGGGAAAACCTTGTGAACACTTTAGAAATCACTGTTTTGAATTTATCTTCATGAAACTTTGTCAGAATGTTTATTTTAATAATATGTAGGTCAAGTTTGAAAATGGGTAATTTCTGTAGTAAAATTAGGTCACTAGGGCAAATTGCTGGAAAACCTTGTGAACACTCTAGAAGTCACTGTTTTGATTGGATGATCATGAAACCTTGTCAGAATGTTTGTCTTCATAATATCTTGGACGAGTTCGAACATGGGTCATCTTGGGTCAAAAACTAGGTCGCTAGGTCAAATCTTATGAAAAACCATGTTAACACTGTAGATTTCACAGTTATTATTGGATCTTCACCAAACTTTGTCAAATCGTTTGTTTTAATGATATAACGGTCAAGTATAAATATGGGTCATCTGGGGTCAATAACTAGGTCACCAGGACAAATCTTAGAAAAACTTTGTTAACACTGTAGATGTCACAGTTTTAATTGGATCTTCACCAAACCTTGTCAAAATGTTTGCCTCACTGATATGTGGGTCAAGGATGAACATTGGTCAGCCGGGTTCAAAAACTGGGTCACAAGGTCAAATCTTAGGTAAAAATCTTGTAAAAGCTCTAAATGTCATGGTTTTGATTGGATCTTGGCCAAACCTTGTCCGATTGTTTGTATTAATGATATTAAGGACAAGTTCAAATATGGGTCACCTAGGGTCAAAAACCAGGTCACAAGGTCAAATCTTAGGAAAACCTTATTAACACTGTAGATGTCAAATTTTGATCGTATCTTCACCAAACCTAGTCAGACTGTTTGTCTTAATGATATGTAAGACAAATTCGAACATAGGTCGTCTGGGGTCAAAAACTAGGTCACCGGTTCAAAACAATGTTTTAATGAGTGAACAGTGATTGTCATGTGAGCGATATAGGGCCATATTGGCCCTCTTGTTGTCTATTTTACCGTAAGGGATTGCGCCATTCCGCATGTTTACATAAGATCATGTAGTCCATTGTTAGATTTATATGTGTTCATTTGGATAACATGTATAATGAAAGTCATTGTATAACTTACGAAACTAATTGAATCTCACCAAAGCTAAAATAAATGCAAGCATTAGCCATGAAATTATGCAGCTTTGATGGTTTAATCAACTCGCACAATACTTTGTGTAATAAAATCGCACAATACTTAGTGTAATAATATCGCACAATACTTTGTGTAATAATATCCCACAATACTTTGTGTAATAAAATCGCACAATACTTTGTGTGTATTTGTGACTTACTGTGTTACCTGACTTCAGTCCTCACAATTTGCTGGTTATTTCAATATGAACTGTAATATTTAGTGATGGTGGAAGAAACATAGTTTCAACACCCATCATAACACATCCTGAAACTGTAGGGTCTTAAAAATCACGATGTTGCTGTAAATAACTTCATATATATGGTATAAAATTCTACATTTTGTAAATATATATAAACAAATATCATAAATCCCCTGTGTATGATGAATTTCCTGCATGATCATAGTTTGCAATATTAATTTATTTTGACTTGGTTTATGGTGTATTGATATTATGTATGATTTATTTATTTTCTCAGACCTTGGGTTAGAACAATGTATGCTATAAGTAAATAAACTGGTTTTATAGCTCTGATCATGAAACACACCGGTACATTTTGTCACAGTTTCTGCCTCCCATAGAAGGACATTGCCTCGATGATACCACAGAGTGAATTACACAACTTGCTTTTATAATATTTTGAAACTTATTTTTGATTTAACACCTATGTCAGTGATTTGTAAACAAATCAATGTCAGTATTTACAATTTTAAATAAATTAGTTGATCAAATTGAACAGAATTCTGTTGATGGCTGGTAGTGACAGTGGTAAGGGAGGTAATTCACTACATGAAGATTGTACAGATAAAAGTACTTGTATTAGATACTGTATGCATAATTTTTGTTTTGTTATATTTATATTGTAAATTATGATACAAAAAGCTTCCATTTATTATAAAATATTGACTATTCTTGTGTGTTGTATAACAATTGATTGTCCAATTTTCAGAGAATTCTGGTGTTCACAGGTTTCAACTAAGTATAGTATAACCCCTGTAACCAGAACCCTGAAAATAGGACAATTTTTTCAAGTCCCATTTTTTTCAAAATTCATTAAAAGTTTTCTGAAAACCAGAATCTCTGATAACCGGACATTTGGCCCAGTCCAGAAAGTGTCCGATTCTGAGGGGTTTTACTGTACTTTGTTTCATTTCTACTTTACACAGTCATGTATATGTATGTAGATAATGATTATTCTTGGATTTTATATTTTATGCAATTATTGATGTATAAATACAAACATCTGAAGTTGATACGCCCCCCCACACTCTGGTGCTATGTGGTAGTATTAATAATAATGTGATAAAGTATGTATGATTAGTAGGTCAGTATGCTATAGGTATGACACAATTAAGGACATTTTGTACATCAGATAAGAGGTTTATACTGTTAAGTTTATTTTGTAGGACATGAAATTTATTCATGCTAGCTTCTACTTGGCTAAATCATATTTTTATAATAATAACAGAAGTGTTTAATTAGTTGATAAAATGTATGTGCAGTCATATAGTGAGCTCTGATTGTTTTTGTTTCTTACATTTTTATCGTCTCTGTTGAAATTTATGTGTGTTTGACCTAGGTATTTCTGATTTAATTGAAAGTGCAGTCCAACCTTTGTTAGCAGCCACCTCCATACAAAGGCCATCATGTGAATTAAGACCATTATATGAAAACCATTATTGATTATTTAGAACAAAATGACATCTGAATAAAGGCCACCTGTCAATAAAGGCAACATTATTTCTTTTCCAAGGGTGGCCTTTGTTTGCAGGCTTGACTGTATATGACAAGTGAGAGTATTCTCTGTTCTGGTCTGTTGACAAACTTTGGAAATAGTCTGTTATTTTACTTATTTCTTTTTGTCATTTTGAACTTTTTCTGGACAATGAAAGCAAGTCACTCATGTCTCTGATTAAACATTTATTTACTAGATATGTTTATTACAACTCCATTGTTCAGATTTCAGGTTAAAACAAAAAAAGCATTTTTATATGTTTTGACTTTAAGGATTACTGACCCTAATACAAGAATTCATTTCTTACCACTCTTGTTTGATTTCATTGAATATGTAGAATGAATCATTTATAAATCATTCACCACAAGATTTTCTATATTGTGTAATTTGGAATTTGGAAACTTGAAAATAAAAAAGCTATAATATTATAATTATAATCATAGACAAGGGAGAGTACTAGTTAGAAATATTACCTCCCTTTATGATGTAAAGTCAAATATAACTGACCAGGTCCAATATTTCAAAATGGTATGTTTGAATATTACAATTTATAATTGTCAAGTAGCTCTCTCACTTTTGTTCATAAATCATTAAAAGTTTGTATTAGGGTCTGTTATCCTTAATTAAGATTATGTGACAATGACTTCAGGAAACATCATACATGTTCTGTTTTTATAATATCTTTGCTATGTTTTTATACATTCCAACATTTATATTTCTGAATAAACTTTGAAAGCTTAATTAAAACAATTGTTTTATTATTATTTAACTTAAAGATGTTAAATTGTTGAAATACAATGTGTATGCTTTTAAATGGATTTGAAAAGATCAGCTAGTCTCTAAAATGCATTCAGTAAAGCAGAAACATGAAATGTCTGTGTTTAAAGAAGTCAAGAGCATTCAGTACAGTCTATTCTACTTGATGAAATTAAAAGAATGACCTGAATGTTTCTGAATAAAAAAGTTAAAAAAATAAAAAGAGCCATATCTCATTTTATAACTGATATATCAGATGCATAATATGTAAGCTGTACAAAATAAGATTATAATATGATTCCACTCAGTAAATGCCAATCATACAGATCTATGACAAATATTGCTGATAATCCTTTTTGAAAGTGTGAATATACAAATATATTGTCAATCTAAAAAAAAGTTTGTTTATATTTTATAAATACAGTACAACCTCTCCAGAGCAGCCCTCTTGAGCAACAACCTCCCTTCAAAATGACAATTTTTTCCTATGCATGATTTAACTATTGATTTAACTTCTCTAGAGCAACAACCTCTCAACAACAACATAATTTTGCTACTCCCAAATGGTGTTACTTTGGAGGAGTTGTACTGTACATACAATTCCTGTAGATCATGCGTATGTCCACAGAGAAATACAAATGTGAAAGTAATGAATAAAATAAGAACTTTAGGCTGGTATTATTCCATCATATACAATACATAATATAAATAAATGTCATATACAATACATAATATAGATAAATGCTTATTCGGCTACTATTCTGCACTGTACTGTTCCGTGTCTGGTGTTTATTTCAATCCGTACAACGGTCCGCTTTTAACAAAGAAGAACAGAATAGCTCCGTACACTAAGAACTGGGACATAAATGTCATAGACATGCCTACAGCACGTTGAAGAGGATTCCTGGTGTAACCATAGTAAAATAATCCTCTTGAGAGAATACAAAACAGCACGAGTGCCGGAATTACCCTTTGTGTTGATGTATCCAAATATGTAGAGAGAATAATCCGGCCTACAAATCCAAGTACAAACTGTTCAAAGGTGTTCTGAAGATTTCTAATCCTGATGTCGAGAATTTGATCATTACCTGTTAGAGGGTTGATTGCTTTTGAGTGGAACCTTCCATTAGCAACAAACATAATGGAAACAAAGAACACAACAGCTGAAAACATTTCCCATCTCAGTGTAAACACAATCCTGTCGAATGCTGATGTAAGCTGGACTTCAGACTCTGGCATGAAGTAAATTGCTAAAGGTAATATAACGGCAGTAGCAATTTGTCCAGTTCTAATACCGTTTGTAACATATTTCTGGTCTGCCGGGCTAGATTTTGCCTCTGCCATAACTAATTAAGCAATGTTGCTATCCACACGATTCAGTCTGAGCTTGTGAGAATGTCCTATATACTATCTTTTGATATACCAGAATGCAATGTGTGATGTTCGCATAAATTTTTATAATACGTCTGTGCTGAAAATTTTATCTCTTTGTAAATATAGAATGAGATAACTCAAGTGTTTGTCCTTCGGTATTGAATGTTATATTTACTTAGATTAACATGCTGTGTGTACATTCAATTTTAACAGAAAAGAAAGACTACAAATTAAGCTAAAATCATGGCGATGTATAACTGAATTTAGTATTAAGTCATGCAATAACATTTTAATTAATGTAAATTTGCAAACACTCAGTTTTGTAATTGATCTGTGGTTAACCACAATAACATCTGGGACTAAATAGCATACCAATTAACATAATATGTATTTGATTATATAGAATAAAGATGATCGAATGTTTACAACTTTATCATAACAATCACAAAATTAACTTTCAAGTATGTCTTCATATCGGCCTAATATATACATAGCTTTGTGTCCTTTTAGTGTTATTGTAACGAACTGTGGATGGTAACTAAAATATTGATCAAGGCCTAATTGTTTATAAATCACAGGTGTTTGTTTTTAACATCAGGAGTATATTGTTTACAAGTATATAATACTGAAATTTACTCTTACGTTGGAATGGCCTCTCGATGTTCAAATGGTTCACTGGTTCATATATACAATGACTTATATATATATATATACAGTACGTACAACCTCTCCAGAGCGGTCCTCTGCAGAGCAACAACCTCTTGGTAACAACACCTTCAAAATTTCCCTGAGCTGATATTTACTTTAAATTTTAACCTCTGTAAAGCAACAACCTCTAAACAACGGCCAGTATTAGCAGCTCCCACAGGGTATGTGGTGCTTTACAGAGGTTGTATTGTATATGTCATTTATCTTACGCAAACTTTCAAACCAATCCTAGATGTCCTCGATCAGCACATGATTTTGTTTCACTGTACCTTTACCTTGTGAACACACTAGGGCCACATTTTTAGCTCAATTTTCCTAAAAATGGGTCAGAATATTAATTACCACAAAATCTCGGACAATGGACCATTTGGTGTTAAAAACTAAGTCACTAGGCCAAATAAGGGAAAACCTTGTGAACACGCTATAGAAATCACTGTTTTGATTGGATCATCATGAAACTTTGTCAGAATGTTGTTTCATAATATCTTGAATGAGTATGAACCTGGGTCATCTGGAAATGTTTATGGCCATGAGATCTAGAGCTGGGTATCGATCCTTAAAAGCGTATCACGATATATCACAATATTTCATGCTGTATCGTGATATGTATCGCGATATATATAAATGGTAAATTTACAGAAAAGCTTTAAAAATTAACATTTATATACTGTCTTGGGTAATAATACAGACTACAGCTGACAGTGTAGTTTCACACTTCAACTAATTTGTTCTTTTGTTAAGTACTGTTGAAATTATTAATGCATGTATACATATAAATATGTATGTGTGCACAGTCAATAATATTACAAGATTGACCAGCTTTAAGACATAAATAACACTTTACCACAATGTATGAATTAATTTTTACTGTAATAAACAAAAAGTTCCGTTATTTAAGCTAAACCCGATATATCGGTATGCTGAAAAAATATGGTGATGTTTACATTGTCTATCTGATACCGCGATATACCGATAAACTGAGAAAACCTCCCAGCTCTAATGAGATCTCGGTCGAGTTTGATAACCAGCCCATTTGGCCCAGGCACTTCTGAGTTATGGCCCTTGACGCTTTGAAAAATGAACTTTGATGGGCGTATTTTGTGATCAGGCACTCTTGTTAATGTGTATCTTCTTGTATATCTTCTCTTGCCTAGTGCCACCACAGTGCACTTCATTTTCACTAGGTTAATATTATATGTAATATACATTACCAAGGGAGACAACTGCGACAAGGTCTATATATTTTAGCGTGACGGTCTTCTCCCTTGTATTATGATCCTCTTATATTATGCATTATAAGTAATATTGTACTGCCTACGCAGATATGTTTGTTCTTTTTATGTCTTATTTGAATTATGAATGTGCTTAGCCTACTTTCTTTCATAGCTGCCTTAGATATTTATATTTATAATACATGTATGCATTGCATGGTCTATTATTCTTTTGTTATTTATCCTTGAATGTGGGTATATACATCGCTGATGATTTTTACATGTTGTAACCATACCGGCTCCAATAAAATTAATAATTGGTATTTGTATAAGTCGTGAAGCGTTCATTTTACTCTTTTTGCTAAATGAGTTTACTTGTCGCTTAATTACAGTCGTGTCGCTATTTCGAGAGATAAGGGAAGTAACTTTAACAGAGTCGATATTTCCGGACAAAATACATTGTTGAAAATGCATGTCTAATTAATCATGGAAAGAATTAAACAGAAACTTAGTAAACCGAATACATTAGATCACGTGTTAGAACGAACCGTCGATGACCAAGAACTTGAACTAGCCGATGACTCGGACGCTTTCAGTAAAACGTCTTGTGAGCTAGATGTTGACTTCGCTTTGAGATTGAATCTGTCAGCTTCCAGTAACAGCATTGATGAGAGACTGGCCTGTCAGGAAACAGTGAATACTTGTGGTTAGTTGTTGTTGTTTACATATTTGTAGTTCAGTAGATTTTGCACAAGTCGTAAAAATGCAAATGTTGTGCACACATCAATTAGAAATCAATTAGACAGGCCGGAACAGTACGCTGACACTTTCCCCCATATGTAACTATTTGGTGTAATTTGAGGCAGTGTTTCAAATCATCCATTCTATGTAGTTTTGAAGACGAATCCTTGCTTAGAAATTATACAGGAACTTATTGTAAACAATGCACTACGCATGGGCAGTCAGGCATCGCGGCAGGTACAGTCACAGCTCAAAATTCTTGTACGATTTAACCAGTACGCGGACACCCGTTTATATAGACGTCAAAATGGTCAAATAAAGTAAACTCACCTGAAAATGTTTTTTTTTTGTGTATTTATTTCATTTACACATGAAAATTAAAAGAAAATATATTTTCTATGATATAAAAATTAACATGTTTAAAGCATTGAGTGCAATACGTCAATTCATGTATTCTTCTTTACAAAAACCATACAGAACTCTCCTACAGTTTAGTTTGTACTTTACAGAAATGAGTATTTATCTAGATTTACTTATTTCTATAAGTTTGTAGCTTACAGGAGTTAAGGACTTCAAAATAAAATTATATAATGGAAAGCAAAAACATAAAATTTGGAAGGTACCTGTAGTCACCTGGTTCAAGCACCAAAGCGATAAAGATGCGAATGTTGCTGAGTTAAATTATGTGTCGCAAGATCGATTGTGTATATCAGGTTTTTTGTTTACTAAAAAGTCTATTCAAGTGAGATTGTCTGATATTTATTAAATACGTATATTTTTAGCTCACATGTCACAAAGTGAGCTATTAGGATCACTCTCCGTCCGGCGTCGTGCGTCTTCAAACTTTATGTTGTGACCACACTAGGGGCCACATTTTTGGCTCAATTTTAGCAAAACTGGGTCAGTACGTTAATATCAACAAAATCTCGGACGAGTTCGATATTGGGCCATTTGGGGTAAAAAACTAGGTCACCAGGGCCAAATAAGGGAAAACATTGTGAACACTCTAGAAGTCACTGTTTTGATTGGATGATCATGGAACCTTGTCAGAATGTTTGTCTTCATAATATCTTGGACGAGTTCGAACATGGGTCATCTTGGGTCAAAAACTAGGTCGCTATGTCAAATCTTATGAAAAACCATGTTAACACTGTAGATTTCACAGTTATTATTGGATCTTCACCAAACTTTGTCAAATCGTTTGTTTTAATGATATAACGGTCAAGTATAAATATGGGTCATCTGGGGTCAATAACTAGGTCACCAGGTCAAATCTTAGGAAAACTTTGTTAACACTGTAGATGTCACAGTTTTAATTGGATCTTCACCAAACCTTGTCAAAATGTTTGCCTCAATGATATGTGGGTCAAGGATGAACATGTGTCAGCCGGGTTCAAAAACTGGGTCACAAGGTCAAATGTTAGGTAAAAATCTTGTAAAAGCTCTAAATGTCAAACCGTGTCAGATTGTTTGTCTTAATGATAGTAAGGACAAGTTCAAATATGGGTCACCTAGGGTCAAAAACCAGGTCACAAGGTCAAATCTTAGGAAAACCTTATTAACACTGTAGATGTCAAATTTTGATCGTATCTTCACCAAACCTAGTCAGACTGTTTGTCTTAATGATATGTAAGACAAATTCGAACATAGGTCGTCTGGGGTCAAAAACTAGGTCACCGGTTCAAAACAATGTTTTAATGAGTGAACAGTGATTGTCATGTGAGCGATATAGGGCCATCTTGGCCCTCTTGTTTTAATCAGTGGTGATTTTTTTAGCCATTTACACATGGACTTATATATTTTTACAAATATCAATTTATTTTGTTTATATCGTCTGCTGATCAGTATAAACAGGAAATGTAAACAGAATATGTATCATACCGGAAGAAAGGTAAGTTTGCTGCGAATATAAGTAAGTAATATCGGTATCGTACAGGATGTTTTAAATCTTTTAAAACTCGCCGAATACGAGGGTGTCCGCGTACTGGTAACGTCCGCGTACTGTTCCGGTCTGTCTAAAGGCAGTGACAGGTGTATATATACAGTGACACTGCGATGTCACAAGACTTTCTAATATACATGTACTATATATGCTGTCACACTGTAGTGGTAGACTAGTCTACACAGACCAAATATTGTCTAGTGCACCAGCTGTAATTCGTTTAATCAGATAAGTTGTAAAAAAGAATTGAATTCTAAACACCATTTCCATATACAAAACATTATCTGTCGAGATCTGCATATTATATCTGATGTCAGTGACTTGCTTCACTGCTACAAGGACTTGCATACATACATGGGTTCGCAACTTTATTCATTAACAGTTAAAAGTAATCAAATCCCACAGTAATGACATGTGAATCAACAGGATTTCATGCCCTTGTTTACAACAAGGACTTATATATATAGCCATCTTTGAATTTTTGAATGTTTGACTGATGCCCTTTTCAATGCTTATATTTAAGACATTGTGAATTATAAATGCATCTCAATGTTTTTAAAGAATTTATTGCATCCTTAACCAATTTCCCGTGCCCAATTGCCAGAGTTTTTTTTAGTATAATCAAGTTTGTAAACACCCGATTACATTGCCAAGTATATAGCAATGCATTGTGGGATATTGTCACTTGATATCGTTCGAGCTATTTTTAACAGTTGCGAATCCATGTATGTATATAAGTCCTTGACTGCTAGATTTAATTACATTGCACATTTTTGGGAATGGGACCAGGGCACTCAGAAAGGGTGAATTTCAGCCCTAAAAATTTGAAAATGAGGGCCCTGATGATGAATAATTATTTTGGAGTATATTGCTTTGGTTTTACTTTGTATATTTAACAACTGTGTGAAGTTCATTGAATTTTGTTTCAGATTTTGACAAAACATTAAATGATGATGTGTTTGATCCAGAAAATCCTCTCAATGGACAGACTGTGTTTGAAATCATCTCCACTGATACATTAAAAGATAGACATTCCAGCTATGTGGTAAATAAGAGGAATATTTTAATCATGTCAATCTTTCCTATGTCAGTATATTAGGTCTAGATATTTATTGCTTAGCATCAGTTTGGCAGACTATACTATTTATCATTGTACTAGAAACTGGCTATTGTTAATTTCATGATAAAATTAAATCTGTGTCTCAAAGACAGACCCAAATGTCAGTCTGCATTGGACCTCTCCAGAACGGGCCTCTCTTGAACAACAACCTACCTTCAACAATTTTAGCAATTTTGTCCCACACATGGATTTTACTGTTAATCTAACCCCATCACAGCAACAACCTCTCAACAACAACATACGTTTGCTGCTCCCAAAGGGTGTTGCTTTGGAGAGCTATAGGTTGCACAGTATTTCTAATTTCTTTACCAAATCATATAATGTACTTGTTTATTTCATTTCAGATTTACAGAATTTTGCTCACAAAGTCATCCATGGTAGATCAGAACCCTGTTGTGATTGAGAGACGATTTTCTGACTTTGAACAGTTATATAATGATCTTTATAAACTATTCAACCATCATATGGATCAAGTTGTATTTCCAAAGAAAAGATTGTTTGGAAATTTCACGCCTAAGACAATAGCCAAGAGGAGCCGAGCATTTGAGCAATTCCTTACACATCTTTACTCTATTGATGAAATCCGTTTTTCTCAAGTTTTTCTAGAATTTTTTTATCTGTCTGATTTGAAGGAAGGTTATAATCTGATGTTGGATGTTGAATATGAACAATGTATCTCTAAGTTCCAGAAAGTATTACTTATCCAGGAGAAGATGCTGGGCTATCTGAATGTTCTGATTGGAGAGACACTGTGTGCTTTAGTCTCCTGTTGTAAGACTATAGAAGATTACTCTCTAGCATTGAAGTACGGAAAACAGGCGTTAAAATGTTATGCTTCACATGAAGATAACCGTTTTTATCTCCCCTTGTTACAAACATGTATACACTTGTGCTGGAAACTCGGTGAAGATAAGGAGAAGTTGGAGGAAAAGTTACTGGGGTATAAACGAGAATCTCGAGAGATCCCTACCTTGCTGTCTGTAGTTCATAGTGCAATACTTATTTGATAACTGTGTATGTGTAAATTTATGTATTTTATGTGTTTGTATATACAGTAAAACCTGTGTTGACTTCCTGCTCCGAAATAGGCCACCCTGTAAATGTAGGCCATTTGTATAAAAACAATCATTGATTATTTAGAGCAAAATGACCTCTGAATAAAGGTCACTGTCAGTAAAGGTCACATGATGTCTTTCCCAAGGGTGGTCTTTGTTCACAGGTTTGACTGTACATATATATAATGTACGTACATTATGTTGATGTTATCTTATGTACATGTTGGTGCTTTTTGTTGTGTCTGTACTAAGACAATGATGAAGACCTATAAAGGATTTAAGAAATACTAAGAATTTAACTCAGATCTATCGGTTTGCTTGTTTGGCCATAAATGAATCAAACATTTATTTTCTGCATGTATGAAACTTTTTGCTAATTAGTGAAGAAGTGATGCTTATTGGTTTTATTTCCACTAACCATTGAACTGCATGTTATTTTATTGTATACTTTATGATTTATCAATTCAATGATTTTATACAAGTCTTTTATTTTCTATATTTTTTGTGGTGTTGATCTTTGATATAAAAAGATAATTTAAAAACAAAAAACAGCACAGGTACTAATTATTGTCTATGATTGATTAACTGATTTACCGTAAATCAATAATTTTGCTCATTTTTAGCTCACATGTCACAAAGTGACATGGTGAGCTTTTCTGATCAGTCTTTGTCCGGTGTCGTCAAACTTTACGTTGTGAACACACTAGGGGCCACATTTTTAGCTCAATTTTAGCTAAACTGGGTCAGAACGTTAATATCGACAAAATATCTGACGAGTTCGATATTGAGCCATTTGGGGTCAAAAACTAGGTCACCAGGGCCAAATAAGGGAAAACCTTGTGAACACTTCAGAAATCACTGTTTTGATTGGATCTTCATGAAACTTTGTCAAAATGTTTATTTTAATAATATTTAGGTCAAGTTTGATAATGGGTCATTTCCAGTCAAAATCTAGGTCACTAGGGCAAATTGCTGGAATTGATTGGATCATCATGAAACCTTGTCAGAATGTTTGTCTTTATAATATCTTGGACGGGTTCGAACATGGGTCATCTTGGGTCAAACACTAGGTCGCTAGGTCAAATCTTATGAAAAACCATGTTAACACTGTAAATTTCACAGTTATAATTGAATCTTCACCAATGTTTGTCAATTTTTTTTAATGATATAACCGTCAAGTACAAATATGGGTCATCTGGGGTCAATAACTAGGTCACCAGGTCAAATCTTAGGAAAACTTTGTTAACACTGTAGATGTCACAGTTCTTATTGGATCTTCACCAAACTTTGTCAGAATGTTCCCTCAATGATATGTAGGTCAAGGTTGAACATGGGTCAGCCGGGGTCAAAAACTGGGTCACCAGGTCAAATCTTAGGTAAACATCTTTTAAAAGCTCTTTATGTCATGGTTTTAATTGGATCTTGGCCAAACCTTGTCAGATTGTTTGTCTTAATGATATTAAGGACAAGTTCAAATATGGGTCACCTAGGGTCAAAAACTTGGTCATGAAGTCAAATCTAAGGAAAACCTTATTAACACTGTAGATGTCAAATTTTGATTGTATCTTCACCAAACCTTTTCAGAATGTTTGTCTTAATGATATGTAAGACAAATTCGAACATAGGTCATCTGGGATCAAAAACTAGGTCACGAGGTCAAATCTTAGTCAAACCTTGTCTATGCTGTAGTTTCATGGTTTTGATTGGATCTTCCAAATTTTGCCAGAATGTGTGTCTTATTTATATGTAGGACAAGTTCTAACATGGGTCATCTGGGGTCAAAAACTAGGTCACCGGTTCAACACAATGTTTTAATGAGTGAACAGTGATTGTCATGTGAGCAATATAAGGCCATCTTGGCCCTCTTGTTCATGTATAATATATATCAGTACTTGTATCACATTCTTGTTTTTTATGATTTGTTGTTTGTGAAACATTAATATCTTTTAAAGAAGCAGATTATTATGGAAGATATTGTGATGTATGTTAAAATTCTGCCTTTTGTGAGGTACAAATCTTACGTCTGCTTTAAGTTTTGGTTCAGATTTAGTGGTCAGTGATCATACCAGTATAACAGGAGAGGTCATTTATTCTTTCTTTGTCCAGCATATACATTAATCTAAACTTGATCATCCACTAGATTTTGACTAACCTTTCTGATAGTCTATTTACTTATTTGATGACAGTAGATACTTATATAAAGTCTTTACTACTTTTTACTGGATGTTCAGTCTTTCTGTTGTAGCCAAAATTATTTCTGTGTGCTAGAATCATGTTTGTAGTGTGAATATCGTGTATACTGGTTCAATTTTATACTCAAAACGTGTAACAATCATGTGTATGCTGAATGCAGTGTTAGTGGTGTGAGTATTGTAATAATAATTATAATCAGATTTGATCTGAACTGGTGACTTATAAGTTATAACATAATGTTATAAAATTATAATACTTTCATATCATGTTTACTGGTAACTTTTTAGTTCTGTGTTATCTTATTTTTCTATTACTTCTTTATTGTGATTTATTTATCCTGTTTAATGTACATAAATGTCCGAAAGTTTTGAGTGACATGTTTGGTTCTTTCTTTTCCTTTCTGTCCTGGTAAGAAGACTTTCAAAGGCTCTATGTTGTGTCTTTTACTCATTTTGCCTTCTTTCATTTTTGTGCTTGATATTATATGACAGTCAACCAAGATCTACATCTTGGTTCATGTTTTTGAATTTGTTTTTAATTCAAATACTCTTAAGCCAACTTACATACTCATTTGATCTGTGATAGAGATGAGTGTCAAAGTTTTATTGATTCAATATATTCAACATGGTGGTAGTGTGTGATTAAGCAAGACATTCCAACCTTTATGAATAATTCTATATAAGTAAAGCATTCTTGTTAGCTGTGTGTCAACTCACAAAGCCCAACATTAAGAAGTTCTAGAACAATTTGTCAGACTGAAACAGTGCTGAACCAAAGACTATTTTAAATTCTGTATTTAGTAGGATTATGGATTATTGGGTTGTCAGAAAATCAGTTGTTTGAACTTGATAGACAGTGGTAAAACTGACTATAATTATTGTTAATTAATCATTTTTATTATGTTGTTATACTTTTGTGTTTGGTTATGTGTAGAATAGATATTTTTTAATATATGATTACCTGAATCTCGATGTATGTTTTTTGTTAATTGATTTCTACTTACACACTTAATCCAGAACAATTAATAATCTCAATTTTTTCTACTGTTGCTAGTCAGGTTTAAAGTTGTTCACTTGTTTAATTAATAGTTATTGTTGTTTCTGTTTTTTTGTTAAGCAAGATTTAACTTGTACAGTTTAATATGTCTGGTTTGTTAGAGCTCAGTATATGGCTGTCATAAATGCTTTCCTTTCACAGAGTGTTCAGCAAGCAGTGTTTAGAATGTCATATGAACACCCTACTGATATTTTTTTATGCTCCCGCCATCTGAAATGACTGATGGGCATAAAGTTTTACCCCTGTCTGTTCAAATTTTTATTTCCGAGCGAAAACTCAAGAAATATTTCATGGATTGGTTTCATATTTTACATGGAGGCGTATAACAATAAGATACAGGTCACTTTTTGACTTAGCTCTGGGTGGGGGATATTCGAGCCCTCAGGACACATTTCTAGTTTTAATTATGTGGTATTGGTGCTACATGGTTATGTGACACTTGCTTTAGCACACAAGGCAAGTTATCTGGACTGTGTTACTAAGTTAGATTTTAAATCAGCCTCTTTATACATTGTGTTTATTGTTTTACCTGGATTGTTTTATTTTACTTCATTGTTTGTTTATTGTAGATTTTTTCTGTGTTAAGACATGAGCAGATAATATTGTTAATGTAAAACAGGGAAAATAAAACATTTTGTAATCATTGTTACAATAAGGCCATCCTTAAATATTTGTTTGTTTGCAGTGACCCTACCTACTCACCAAAAAGGTCCCTACCCAATTATTTTTGCCTCTCAGGAATTAATTTTCTTTTCATTGAAATAAATCCATTCTGAAACGTATTTTGGGTTCATTCTAAAACATATATTGTAAAAAATTATTTCCTACCTACCTACCCACTGAATGTTACCACAAACAAACAATTTTCAAGGATGGCCTTATAATGTATATTTGTTTTATGCTGAGAATCAAGGACATTAATGTTATCCATCTTCTTCATGTAAACAATCTATAAAAAATGTAAAAAAAATCAACAGAAAAATGACTGAAAATATTTTGCTGAAATTGATGTCACTACTTTGAATAAACTGGATTAGTAAGTTATATGAATTGTATGATATTGTGAACATAATTTACAGTCATTGAAATTGGTTTAATCTTCGTCCATGATTTTAATCGATTCTGTTCATTTAACTTGCTTGATATATCAAGTATTCCTAATGGTAATATTTCACGTTTTATGTTCATAATTTTCTGCTCCGTCAGTTTGTGTTGATCATTGCCTGTGTATTAATCAAAACCTCATAGAGGCCTAATCATGATCATTTGTGCCATTCCATGTACATGTATGATGTCTTTCTTATGAAATATCAAAGGTGATACGTAGCTTACATGTTGTAAGCAAAAAGTACTGTAGCTTCACTAATTGTTATCATGTGTCCGTCACCCACAAATAGCCAACGATTACAGAAAACATTCCTAGACAAATCTTTGTATGGAACAGAGACTGGGAATAGAAGTCCTTTGCCAGTGTTGATCTATGCAAAAAACTGGCATAAATTTATTAAGCACTGCTTTGCAAAATGTTTTAATAACAGCTTTTTCAGTATACAATGTATCAGTCTGATTACTAAACGCTTCCCATACCAGGAGTGCTGGAAGCAATTTGACATTTGGGTGGTGGAGGGGATGGGCTTGGGAGAAGATGTCTTATTCGAAAAAAATTATTTCGTTTTTTGCCAAAATATTGGGGCAGCGATCGCCACACCTGCCGCCCCAGCTCTGGTACCTCTGTGTACTGTTATACTCTCACTTAGATGTATCCCTTCATCTAGTTTAAGTTGGTGTTTTAAATATCCTTAACTTTGTATATCCAAACTGATAAGTCTGCAAGTGTCATTTTTAGAGTGGGAGGTGGGGCACTTGGTGTTGTCTTGAATACAGTTGCTTCTTTATTGTTCACTGATCCCTGACAATGTGTTCTACATATTTAAGATACAGTCCTGTGGAGAACTTCGGAATAGAAACTGCCATTCAGAATTGTCTGCAATAAATCAATTCTTGTATAAGATGTATACAAGAAAGTGTAGGATTCCTTTTTTATGTTATCCTTAAAGGTAGTAGTATTCCTCAATTTGTTACACATTTTTGTACTCACATATTTATATGTTATTGTTAATTGTTGTTAACTAATTTAATAAAATTATACATGATTTCTGTGTTGACTTTGATTTCTGTACTTGGTAATCTACCCTATACTTATCCTATTTTCAGGTATGTGTGCTTGTCAAGTGATGGCTGTCTAGCACTTGTGCTGTACATACATAAACATCAATTAATTGACTGATACTGTTTTTGTTCAACTTGTGCATTTCTTAAGAAATTAATAACTTGACATTAAGCTAATTGTATTGGAATTAAACCAAAATAACAAATGTAGGCTTTGAAACTCCAATCTACACATTTATACAAAATGTATGTGCCTTGTGTTTATTAACAAGTCAAATGCACAAAATGTGCTAGTCTATTTATCATGGATGTTATTATTTCTATATAATGGTATACTGGCTCTGTACCTGCAGGCTCTAATATAATTATGTATTTACACAGTCATGTCATATAGCTTTAATTAATAAAAATAGTTGTCTGCACTTATTAAAAATCTGTTTCATCGTGATATAGCTTTAATTAATAAAAATAGTTGTCTGCATTTATTAAAAATCTGTTTCATCATACCCCGCTGAAAGGCGGAGGGATATAGAAATGGTAGGTGTGCGAGTGCATGCATTCATGTGTGTCCATCATTCTTGTCTGCAACATAAATCCATAATGGATCAAGGTAGTATCAAAAACTTAATAGTGGTATAGGTGGTGATAAGAGGTGCAGAGCAAAAAAAAACATATATTCCTGACTTGTACTTTGGGGTTATTGCCCTTTGATTAATTTTTTAGTTTAAATTTTGCCTGGGGCATAACTCTTCCATGAATGAAGATAACTTATTAAAACTAATTAAGTATGTTTGTAGATGGCAATAAAGGGAATTCAATTAAGTGTATATCGCAAAAAAACATAACTCGAGATCTGTCTGGTTTATTTTTAAAGTTACGATCATTTTTATTTGTAAACATATGAATTTTGTCCTAAGTATTTTCTCTGTAGCAAAAAAGCCAATTACTTGAAACTTTGTTGGTAGATGGATGCTGATGAGGAGATGTGCAGAGCGTATAAATAAGAACCATAATCCTTGCTTTTATACTTTTTGTGTTATTTCCCGTTGATTAATAAATTCAAATGGAGCATGACTCCATAACGGATCAAGGTTGTGATTTGAGACATAATAGGTGTATATATGTGGTGATGAGGAGCAGTGCAGAGCACAAAAAAAAACATAATACTTCTTAGGTTATTGCCCTTTGATAATATTTAATTTAAATTTTGTCCACGGGGCATAACTCTACAAAGAATGAAGAAAGCTTTTTAAAATTAAGCATGTTTGCATAGATTACAATGAAGGGTACCTTGATACATTCTGCTTTTCTCTTGATAACTTTTCTCCGTTTCGGCAAGGACTTGTCGATCTATATGTCCTTGATTTCAGCGGGGGATTTGGCAGTCTGTAACTGCTTATTTTGTTACGTCAATTATACATTAACAGATATAAATGTTGCAGCAGATTAGTATAAGTCATTTTAAAGAATATTTTGTATAATTTACTTACAATGATCTAAAATTTGTTTTTAATACTTATCAAATTGATGAGGTTACAGTAGATCTACTTGTGATATGCATTGTAAATATTGAGTATATTATTTCCATTCGTATTTGTTTTATTTTATATATAGGCACGGGAAGTCATAACTTAAGTTACAATTTATAAACTGTAAGAGTGTAATACATAATTTCATTGATAATTTCTGAAAGTAAAATAATGATATGCTCAGCAATCTTTATCTGAAGTATTGTTTTTCGTTTATAAATCTTCTTACTTATTTACCGGCATGCTATCAATGTAATTTAAAAATGTAATTTGAAGTTAAATCTTTAGCTTGTATCATGGCTATTTGTGTATTGTATGTACAATCGGAAAACTGAATGGTTTTCGAAAAATAACAAAGAAATTTTACTTGTTGATCATGATAAATTCTCGAAATAAATATTTCGTTCAATATATTTTTGAATTATGGGACTACTTGACGTACGCATGCGCAATACCGCACGTCAGATTGTGAAATTCGAACATGCTGAAGACAGCAACTTGACAAATTCAATGTGATAATTCGAGAAAACGTCAAAACGGAGACTTTAACGCTAATTAACGCTATAACACGTGTGCATGGATCCAAGAATTGCTTGGTATCCCCCTGAACATCTGGGATTAGCGCACGATTTATGGACAAGCATCTGGGAGGCAGAGATAGGCGTGGACAACATGTCCCTAAATAACGCAAACCCGAATTTGGACCAAAAGGCAACTCAATACATTCCATTGAATTATCAGAATAATTTTGATAATAAACTCTCAGCAAATAATAGACTTAACAGTTTTCAGAACAAAAGAAAGCGAGACAACAAGGCGAGTACGTACGGTTTGAACCATTCATCGAACAAACATTTTTTGAGAGATGGAGGAGGTTTAACGCCATGGAAGCCAAGAGAAAAAATTTACAGGCCTCCTGGTGTCATTGGGTAATTCATAACTTTTGTTATTTTGTTCGTTAAAGTTATATAAAAACGGATTTTTAGAAAATATATGGGGGTCAAGGTCATCTAACCATTTCATTCATATATGGCTGAAGGCTGGTACCAGGCTTTTAATGTTTTATGGATGTTGGCAGCTGATGTATTTCTGTGTTGAAATAATTTTATTTTTCTCTTATTCTTGTGACTTTTTGATGCATTGAGTTTGAATCTGTGTCAAATTTGATTTCACTTGGGAACATAGTTCTGGGTCCAATAACTAAATTGGTCTTTTTTTATTTCGTCTTGTTGACCATTTTAGTTATGGAATTGTCCTCTTTCAAAGTCAACAGCTTAAGATGCTTGTTCATGCATCTAATATCTATTGAATCAGATCATTTCACATGCTTTCTGGAAAGCTACAGACTTAATCCAAATTTTGAATCTAAGGGTAGTATGAAACAACGGCAAAATATTCGATAACTTTCATCTGTTGAAGGTATATTTAAGGTCATGTTGAGAGATTATACGATAATTCATCGAATTGTACACAAGTTTTACGGAAATTTGTGAGTTAAATAGGAAAACGAACACGACTCAGTTGAGTCGTTTACCTGTTAGATTTTAAAGAACAAGTGGCTTTGACAATGAACTGCAATGCACTAATGCAGCATACGTATCATCGGCAAAGAATTTCGACTATTGGGAACATACCACATACCATCGGAGTCCTTTTATGTTATCCAAAGAAGGTTTCGGCGAGTAAAAAATAGTTTTGCCTTGTTTTTACCGATTTCAATACATTTTCCAATGAATGCGCGAGCTATTAATTAATTTTATTTCAGTTATCCAGTGTAGCGTGTAAGTAAAAATGTGTAGTTTTGAATGGACCTGATGACCTATATAACCATTTCCCGAAAATCATACTTTCACTTTACTTAATATAAGGATAAAGACGAAACATCGCCGAATAAAACTAATTATAATAATAACGAATAAACGCCCGTTGTACGGTCCGGTAGTCATACGGTGACGTATCTTACGAATAAAACGTTGAAATAAACATAAAGTTCTATTTTATGCTGTTGTGTGTCTTTTTCCTAGTTTGTTTAGTAACTTATAATAAAGTTATATATAATTAAAACATAAGTTGTGTTACTTTTGAATATGATTGACACATTTGTGCTTGGTAATGTTTACCTATGTGCATGTGTATCTAATGTGGAATTTTGGAAAAAGATAAACATTTTTTGTATTCATTTTTACGTTATATGTGAGTAGTGACAACATATTAAAATCAAAGTACTGAAAGTACTGTCGGAATTTGATTTTTTTCATATGAGACAAGTCACTGCCATGGTGTTGCTGGCAACACAACAATGACAGTTAGGAGAAGGTACAATTCATGGATATTCATGCTTAGGAATTAACATACACCATCTCAATATTGCCATCTATTTATATATATGTACATATTCTGATATTCATGTGCTAAATTCCATCAACCTAACATGATGGTTATCTAAGTTATCAGATGTTTCAAGTTTATTATGTAGACCATTATCCAGCCTATATTTTTCCAAATCCATCGGTACCAAAATAAGCATTGTTGCTGTCGTATTTACTGATTTAATACATACCGAAAAGCTCTTCAAAACGCTCCATTTTAATAATATATCTTGATTATGACCACATATCACTTTAAATGCACACTACAGTGTTAGAAACGAATTAAAATCGACCTATATAATTCTTTTAGTGATAATTTGGTTTTGAAGAATTTTTCGACTTTCCATGTTTTAGTTCCTAACTCGGAACAAAACTGACATAAACCACTATCGATTGATTAATTGTAGTTTAAGATTTTTTTTCAGAAAATATATGTTATTGGTATGTGAATTATATTCAAACTTAATATCATGATGTTGGACTATATGGCAGGTTTTGAAGTGAAAGTAAAAGTTTATTGTAAAAAAATATAGCTATTCGGAAACGAGCCGTTTTACGGCGACATTTGCCAATCTCGCTACGGAATATACCGACATCGCAAGATTTCATCAGTTCCATTACGATCCTTCTGTCTTAACATCAAAATACCCTTCACACACTGTGAACCAACATAATAATTGCGAACTTCACAATAACTGTTATTTCTTCGCAAATGTATGGTACTGTCGTTCTGTTCTCTGCACTTCGACGGGAAAACCCCACCATCTATTTTTAGAATTCATCAACTATATATAGCTCTAGCCGATAGTATCGATCGATACGCGTTGTGGATATAAACCTTAACACTGATTTACATATCTTGTCAAAAAGTCACATATAAGACATACATCAATAGTAGATAAATGTAATTACATGCATACTTCTGTAGAGAAATTACTGACCTACTGAACGAAAGCCGAAAGTAGAACAATTTTATGCTAAACTAGTTGGTTTCCTAACCCTATCTTACCGCACACAATAGAGTGAAAGTGTGAACGGGAACCACGGCAGTTATGGAGCTCACGGCATTTTTGTAAGTCGATGATAGCAAAGGAATTATCAAATTCCAAAAATAATGACAAGAAGTATAATACCCTCAGAAATAATGAAATGACCTCAATACAGGCACTGGACACTATAAAAACAACTAAAAATAATAAAGTAAATATAAAAGCAGAATGCATTATTGTATAGGAATGACATTGGCACTTAGAAGAACAAATTTCAAGAAATTCTTTTATTCACCCCCCCCCCCCAAGTTAGTTTACACTGACTCTTTGAAACACTTGCATGACTCTCGAAAATTTCATTTTGACTCTTGAAAATTTTGTCCAAAGGGTCAATGACTCTTTCAAAGTCTAGTGAACACCCTGTACCTAATCAGTGGTTGTACTATATAAAATATCCAAGTTCCATCCTCAAATATTGTCTTCAAGTAAAGTAATTGATATAATAAGTGTATGGAGTTTTCAATATCTGAATTTGTTAAAAAGTCATTTATTTTGTTTCTGCCGTTCAGACTTCATGAAAGGCAAAAAAATCTGCTGGACATTCAGTCGCATCGAAAGGAAATCTGTCAAACCAAAAAAGTAAACAAGTATAAATGCGTATACATCAGGTAAATACATGTAAGTCACTAGTCCGATGAGATAAGATTCTTTTTCGGAGTCCAATATGCAATTTATTGGACAAGTCCGCCGGTCCAGCGCCTTTTGCAAAATTAATTGTAATTAAAAGTCACACCAACCCTTATTTTCTAGATGAAAGTAATAAACTTGTAACATTCTGAATAGTCATTCTCGTCAGACAATTGGGAAAAACAACTGTTAAGTCTGTTTATGCAATAAAAATGACTAAAATCACTACATATGGACGGGCACCTTGCATGTTCAAGAATATCATCATAAATGCCGTTAAAACATTCTTTCAATCCATTACTACAAGAAATGTTGCTTGTAGTGTTGTAAAATCAGACTCAAAAGAGAATTGATTATCGCATCTAAATTACAATCGAAAGCAAATTCATATCTTTGTTTGATAAACTTATTTAGTTGTTACTTGTTTGTCATACAATATATATAATCTGAAACCTAAAAAACTTCCAGACTGTTGTCCTGAGCTTCCCTCACTATGGTCCTTTGCACTTTCACAGGTCCTACAGTTTTAGCGATAAAACCCCCAAAACACTGTCACTGTTTTTCTATTTATTTTAAGAACGGGATTTTCCTACTTGCAAATTTTATCAGACTTCTATGCCAACTAGGTCGCAGGTGTCATTGTTACTTTGTGATTTCTGTCAGTCTTGGACCGACTTACTTGAGTAAGTGTCAAACCCAGACTGAATAAGGGAAAATTTAACGCTATGAAAGTAGAGGAAAGAGGTAAATTGCTCAAATAGCTGCATTCTACCTACCTGTAACAACATCGATTTAACACCAACTATGATAGTCGCCAACCTCAAGCTGTCAGCAGGGCTTTTTTTCACAGGTTGGGGAAGGGGCCTTTTCTTTTAAATTTGGGGGGAAATAACGCATAGGTTTTGCAAAAGGCCCTGGTCAGCAACGATTATTCAATTATTTTGGGAAAAGGTCACTGATTTCAATTAGGTAAAAATATGCTTAGAATTTTTTGGGGATAATATTTACTGTTGTCGGCTTTGCGAAATTAGTGATAAATTTTTTTTTATTTCGTCTAAAATCTAAAAACACATCTGGGTCACCGCTACAGTGTGACCATTCAAGAAAATATATGGGTATGTATTGATTGTATTTAACTGGCATTGTTTTCCAATTCGCCTGTTTGGGATTTTTTTTTAATTGGGAAAAAAACATGGCTAAATGGGAATGTAGGGAATTGCTGTAACCCTTCCTTTTAAAACCTACTCACCAAAAAAGTCCCCAATAAGAAGTAGCATTCTAATATGTATTTTGGATTCAACATACAGAATAATTAAACATTCTCTGGGTAGGGTTACTGCAAGCAAACATTTTTTTAAGGATGGCCCTATGTTGTTTTTCCATTTGTCTATTCTAACCTTAAACATTATAAATCTGTAGGAGATTTTAGGCTGCATGACAGGGTGAATGTTGTTCACAACTAAGTATTTATTGATCTGTTTTCAACTCATTTTTCTCTTGTAATGTAAAAATCTTTGTAAACTCCAATACATATGTGTATACACAACTAGTTATGAATTTCAGGTCTAATTTTGAATACATGTAGTTAGCCTAACCATATTTCATGATTTACCAGGGATTTGTTTACAACTTTCTTTGTTTGGGGCTGGTATTTGGACCCTTCTCAAAAGCATTAAGGCTTCAATTTTCACAAATCTAATTAGAGAAATTCCCAGTGAACATTAAATAAAAAGAATTTAAAAATCGGACATAAAGTGACAAAGTTATGACCATTTTTGACAAGAAGTATAATAAATTAATATACAAGTGTAAAGAAACCAGAGAACTTTATTTATTGATAAAAAATTCTCAATAATCTAGTTGTCATCATGACTCCAAAATTTCCGGACCTATTCCCAAAGAAATGAAAAAACACTGTTTACTGTATTTCTGCTGGTTGCTTCTAGTACCGAGTGAGTGACCTCAGCTTTTGATAAAAGTTGCTGTTATTTTGCAACCCTAACCCTTAGGAAAAGGGGAAACACTGGGCTCTGGTAAAAGGGGACAAATTACTCAAAAGAGACAAATTTGGGAAATATTTATAATGCGAATAGGGGAAATAGATATGTTTTGGGGGAAATTAGCTTTTTAGGGCTTTCAGTTGAACCTTAAAATAGTATTTTGACTCTTGCAATTAGTAAAATTAAGGCTTCAGACTTGAGAATTTGTACCCATGTGTCAAATTTGCTATTACAATACACATTATTTAACTTCTTTATGGAAATTATTTTGATTTTAACATGAAAGCTTGAGCTATGTTTATATAATATATGATTTGTGATGATGAATAAAACAAAGTTTTTTCAATTATTACTTTGACATTGTTTGTTACTTCAATTCTACAAAAGTAGTAACTTTATAATTTCTGTGATTTTTTTGGGTTACATGTATATTATTGTCATTAAGATATTCTCAGTGGAAGTCCATGCTTTGAATCCAGCTATATTTTGGTTACCTACCTGTATACAGTAACTACACTAATAAATTTCTTTTTTTTTGGGGTATTTTTGCGGAATCTCCAATTTTCTTATTTTCAAAAAATCCAATGACTTCAGCTCCTAAAATAGATTTTCAAGAAATGATTTTAATTCAGCATTTTATAGGTAAATGATAGTAGTGTTGGAAAAGTATCAATAATTAATCTATTCTGCTGACTCAAAACTTGTTGTTTCAACTGAATGGAATTCATGGCATGAGTATACTTAGCTAGAATGTGGTATAAACAGCTTCTCTCCCAGCAATAACTTGAGTGGGTGTAATACTCTGACAGGTTGTTTGTTTGTAAGCTTGTTTAAACTCAGCTACTGCTGGTTACAGAAATCAGGTCATCTGTCTCAGTCTGAGTCATGTTACAGTTTACTGTTTACATGTTTTTCATTTTCTGAAAACAAAAATTGTTGACAGCTAAAATATCTATAAAGATATGGTAATGAGATACAGTAATCAAAAATAATAAATTTATGGATCTACATTACTTGTTGTTGGTACAATTTACTGCAAAGTTGAATTGATAACTTTTTTGAAAATTGGAAGTTTTGTATTACTATAATCATTTTTGCTGATAAAATAAATATTTTAAATTGTCTGTGACGAAATAGAATGATAACACTTTACAATGCATGTAGAGAGCAAATGTATTTAGTTTTTAATTTTATATGTATTTTTGGTGTGAAAAAAATGAAACCTGAATGTAAAGTATTATGACAAATATTATTAAAGCCCCAATAAGGCCATTATAAATTAATTGCTTGATTATCATCCCAGCCCGCCCCCTATTTTTAGTGCCGCCCCGACAAATTTTATTTTGAAAACAAAATTCGAAAAAAATTGCGAAGAAAACCTATCCGTCAATGGGTGCCGCATATTAGTAAAATGTTCCGTATAAGTGTATGCTATATATTGTCGCATAGTAAACTTGTCGTGTTTTCCGCGTTGAAGAGTATATACGTCAAACAGCTGATTTTTGTGCAGCTGAAATCTTGAAAATAAAAACATGTTTTTTTCTGATTGTTGCCGTTTATGACAGCCTATTAAAGGTGGAAAAAGACTGTTTCGCATGTAATTATAGCGTCGTATCGTCATTGTTTGACTTGTATTACGATTTTGTGACAACCAAACTCGACTCCGGGCGAAAAATCCCATTTATCCCATTTGTTATATTTAGATGAAAATATGTGTCTAATTGAGAAGAAGCCTCTGGTTCCAAAAAGGGGAAGGTTTTCAAAGACGTAGACATGTTTGTGGTTCAGGGTTTCCACTGACCATTATATTTTTTCCGCCACATCATCATGAATGACGTATGGGGAGGGTCCGGGAGGGGTATCCCCTCCTGGATGTTTTTTTTTTTTTCATTTCATACATGCAAAGACACAATTTCTAGTGTATCTGGGACATAAAATGTATAAATTCAAGTAAAAATGAACAGGAAAAAAGTATGCTTAATTTAATGTTCTACTGTACAAACAGAGGTGTGGAAATATCATATCTTTCTACTCATTACCGGAAAGGTAGACTTGAAAATCTTGGTTGTCCGGAACAAAAATCAACATGTCCAAATCAACTATCAAAATAACAGCTGTACTATATAATCTGATTTTTTTAAATAATCTTTTCTAGATCCTAGTCTATCTAGGTCAGTTTTAATCACATTCTGTTGCTCAGATTTTGTCTGGAAACCAATATAGGCCTATACACCCGGCCAAAGACTTTTATGACATTCACTTATTTGTGAGTTGTGTCGTTTGTTAGGAAAGGAGATAAATCTTTCACAAAATTTACAGATGGTTACTTCAATTTCTTTGGCTCTTGCCCCTTTTATCTTGTTGAGCCGCAATAACATCAAAATTGAAATCAACTTTTTTATAAATTGAATTATGATTTTCTTAAGACCATCACTACTGTCCTGGCAAATGGATATTTCATCATGAATGTGTGCCACATGATTAAGTATCAAGGATAAGATAACACAATTAGAACAGGCTTACATCAAATACCAACAGATGACACATGCTTGCAACGTGTAGTGCAGTTATCCGAAATTCTTTGTCATCCGAAAATTCGTACACTTGAAAATATAAGTGTAACGACTGTTCTTGGAAATTAATGAGTCTTTGATTTTTGTTGGTTATAGTGCTAAATGCAACATAATAATGTCGTAAATATTCCATAAATACTATCAAAACATGTGATTATCAAGTAATTTAGTGTATAGCAATATTTGGAAAATACGATCCGGACCGTACTGTATGGTACGAACTTTATTCAATACCACTGACGATACAGAAAGTAAGAACACTGGATTTGTCATCTGCATGTGCAGATCAACATCATACCATAAGCAATCACTAATTGTTGTGAAAAATAAGGGTCAGACCTGCAACAATCTATGCCTCTCGGCAATCTCATTATTAGAGGTGCGAAGTTGGTGATGCGAATCACAATCTGGATCAACACGCGACGGCCGCAGGCAGTGGGATTATTGATTTTCACGACTGATTAAAACATTGAATCAGGACTGTTAAGGTAGATTATGAAATTGTGACCCAAAAATGTTTATGCTTGTTGAATATTTTTTTCGCCACTCATAATTTTTTTTCGCCAATTGCGTATTTGGCGAATGGCAGCGGAAACCCTGGTGGTTGTTAGGATTTACCCTGGGTACAGATAGAAAAATCAACAGAATGCATAATACTTCTATTTATCATGTCAGAAATGCTGAATCTCACTTAAAGTAAACGGAAGGACAGTTATCAGTATTTTGTTTTGTATTTCCCATATATACTCTGGTCTCAATAAGGTTTTTGGAAAAATAAAAATTAAAAAATAAAATTCTACCCCCCGCCCCCTTTTTGAGAAAAATTTGGATGATAATCAAGCAATTAATTTATAATGGCCTAAGGCTTAAAATTGGTAATATTTTTTATGTACAAAGAATCTTGAAAAACTGAGATATTAAAATATGCCCAAAATGGTACAGAAGGGACCTGTATCTGAACTCAGGTCGCCATTCCTTCTTTGAGAAATAAGCAACTGAAAACTATTTAGTTTTTTGTCCTCCTTACAAAATACTAAATATTGTTTACGTTTAAATTTCCCGAACAATTCCGAAAACTCTTTGTCAATGATCGGAAGTACGCACAAAATCCTCCGGAAAGTGACGGAAATACAGTCGGAATACATTTAGCGCCGTATTTGTAAACAAACCGGGCTTGTAATGTCAATCTTCAAGGAAATATTATTTAACATATATGACAGATTGCATGTGTTTTAATCACACATTGTGTTTATTATTTATCAGTCTTCAAATGAGTATAACAGATTTGTGTTTTCTATATGAAGAAAATACCTCATTTGGGAACCTTATTGTGGCTTTAATTATATGGAATTTGATAATTAATCATCACAATTTAATGGTCATGAAAAGATAATTGTTTTAATCCAACCAGCATAGATTTTATTTATACAGGAGAGGGGTGGCGAAAAGTTGTAGATTCCTTATTTCATTTGCTAAAAACAGATTTCATTGAATTGTTTGTATTTAATCTAATAAAGTGTGTGTTTCAAGCATGGTATATTTGCTCTGATTAATGTCTGTTTCTTATTACTTCAAAATTAAATACAGAAACATTATCAATAACATTGTAATTTGTTATAAATAATCGTGATTGGTTAATTGTGTTTTCTATACATGGTTGTGATCATAGATTTATTCAGGTTGTCATTTGTACAGTCTGTTTCAACTCCAAGCTTTACAAATGACAGTTGTAAGTACACTACAGTGTGACCTCTCCAAAGCAACACCTTTTGGGAATAGCAAGATTATGTTGTTGAGACAATGCTCTAGAGAGGTTAAATAATACTATTTATAGTTAAATCATGCAGTGGGGAAAAATCATGCAGTTGTTGAAGGGAGGTTGTTGCTCAAGAGAGGGCCGCTCAGAAGAGCTTGTACTGTAGTTAAATAACTTGCATTCCTGAAAATCTCATAATTTAAAAAAACATGAATGTAGCAGATTAGAAATTTGTCTGATCTTAATTTGATCCTAATGTGTTGGTTCCTTCTAATACACATTACAGCTATTTTATAATACATTGAAGATATTATTTTTGTAAATCTGACACTTGATGTAAGAACTGAATTTCATATTGACACCTCTGCTAGTAGTTGTTTTCTAATGATTCTGTTTGTCTGTTTCAAAGTTTGCTATTTATTAGTGTACTGTATTTATCTAAAGGTCTGTCTGTGACTGTTGTTATTTTTGTCTCACAATTTATGATATTTACTGTGTTCAAATTTAAGGTTACATGAGGAAATCAAGGATTTCTTTGACTACATGTCTCCAACACCCGAAGAAGCCTACATGAGATCAGATGTTGTAGACAGGATTACAGAGGTGATCAATGGACTTTGGCCGAAAGCTGACGTAAGCTCTTCTTCTTTTCCCTCTTTGGCATGCTGTTTTACTGTTATCTTCAGAGTTCACCAAATGGAGTCCCAGATTTAGAAAGAATATTTCTGTGTTGTAAAATTTCATATCTGATACACTGACGTACAAATTTAAAAAAAGAAATATCACATGGCGCACTGTATTGAGGCATGAAAATATTCATTGACAATTCTAAATCTTAGTACGAAAATCTAGGTGTAAAAATCACATTTGTCAACAATGAGTGGTACAGAGATTGAGTTTAGAGATTTTACAAAAAGATATATTATACAAGTCCATTCTCCCTCTCAAGTTGCTCTACTCAAAAAAGCATGTTTTAAGAGTTAAGTTTTTGAGTTTTGGTCATTTAAGGCCCTCTTCTGTCACTGTCATTATATGAAACCTGAAAAATGAGTCGAGTTAAAAAGTGACTGCTTAATTCTGTTCTGGTACACATGCAAATCTCTCACTCTGTAACTAATTAGAGTCTAAAACATACGAGATATTTATAGATTGTCTGTTGGCAAAGTTAAGGATTACTGTGTTTGCTTACTTCTGAGTTAGCTGATTTTAGTTAAACCAAACTATCTGATTGAATGATGTCTGGGTATGGTTACTTTACATGTGATTGCAAGTAACTGTATTTATACTTTTATCCAGGAATTCAACAAATAGCTTACAGAAATTTTAGAATATAAGTACTGTTGATAATATGGACCCAGATAAAATATCGACCAATAATAATGTCTTATTTAAACTTGGGAAGTTGTATAATAAAATTTATAAAACAGAAAATATTTGGGGGATTTTCATGTTTCTTCATTTATCATTTTTTATTGTAAAAATCTTCATCCTTTAGACTTGTATAAACTGGTGATATGACTGAATTGTGAATGTTTGAAATTGAAAATTATGTTTGATAATTTGGCACAAGGCCATTCTTAAAAAATGTTGGTTTGTAATTTGGACAAACTTTATTGGTCTTCAATTTTCCAGGTTTCATTTTCTGTACAAGTGTATATGATAGATGAATATAAATACCTACCTACCTAACCACTGTCAAAAGTTTGGGTACAAACTAACATTTCTTTAGGATGGCCTAATTAGGTATAAAATGTTCGAGTATTATGATGGACATCTTAGCTCTTGTACTGATTACATTCAGTTTATCATCCACAAACTACAAACTATGCAGGATTTTGTTTACTTTGTTTTTCATCATAGATTCTCTGTAATTATTTCTTGTCACTGTTTTTGAGGCTGAAAATAAAATAAGTTTGTTTGGAGTGCTCCTACCTACTCACAAAAATCCTAGCAAATAGATAAAAAAAAAATGGGGGGGATTTTTTTACTTATATATATGTAATAAAAAAATACCTACCTACCCAGTGCTAAAATTCTGGATCGGAGCACTCCAAACAAAGTATTTTTATTTTCAGCCTGAAATATACTTCTTTCAATGGCTATTATTTCAAAACATCAAATGTAATACTTCTTACTCTTTGTAACTTCTCCATTTGTAAAAGTCATTTACTGTAAATGTAACAGTATGTTATGTTCTCTAGACATGAATGACAAAAACTTGTTATAAGCTTGATATGAATGCTCTAATAAACAGAATCTTCATGATGATTTAATAGTGGAAGGGGGGGGGGGGGGGGGGGGGGGCATTATTTTTAAGTTCTTGATAATTGCAAATTATATTAATGCTCTTGATTTGATATGTTCTATTTTCATACATCTCTGAAAAAGTAAAAAATTTAGAAAAGGTTGTGTTAATGCTGTGAACATTTTGTACGCAACTAGATTGTTTTTTTTACTGTCATATTTTTGTGTACAATTTTGACTTTTCTTAATGATCTGTAGACTGTTCTACATGTTGATTGTTAGTTTGATCATTCTGTGATTTATTAGGATCTCATGAAATTTTTCTTGTGTATGAGAGTTTAGACACTTAGAGATTATTGTTAGTTTTCTCATTTTCTGATCATCGATTAAACTAGGCCTTTCCACAAACTGTTTATAGATCCAGTTGACAAAGAATGGGTGAATCTAAAATGTCATCAAATGTTTGTATCCCTGAGCTTAGGGAGTTACTTTATGATTACACATTTCGTATTGCCAGCTTATTGTTCTGTCACAAATTGTGTCTTACATACATTTATATACTCCAGCAGTTCTTAAGTTCATAAAACCAACCTTTGTATGATTTTGTATTTAAATTTTAATTCATACATAATTTTGTACTTAAAAAAAAAAAATATTCTTCCAACAGTTAGCTATCAGTTTACAATTTACAGTTAACAATTTATTTGTTATGTCATGTTTTATCTATTACTAAATAGGCTAACTTATCTAGTTTGGTTTCTGTGTGTATGTGTTCTGATTATGATGAAAGATTTATATATACATTGTACGTCATGTAACCCTCAACATTGCACAATGTAAAAATTGTTCCATTTTCTGAAAATGTAAACTGACAAGTGACCTGCGTACTTGGATAATTCATGAAAATCAGATGTAAAAATGGAGTAAAGCTTCTGTTGATATCTGACACTAGTGGATTCAAGGGTGTGGTGCACCCGTTGCCAGTGATTTTTTTTCGCTATATTTACTGCCGTATATGGGCAGTTTCCCCTATTAAAATTCCTTCATTTTCCCCCTAAAATGGCCCGAATTTTCTCTGACAAGAAGTGTTTTCCAAATGATTATGTAAAAAGAAGAAAAATAGTTTTCACACCATTGTCACCAATTACAGTGTAGTAATAAATATTTTGAAAAAATTCACTGGGTGCGTGCCCCTAAAAGTCGCCGACCATAGATATAGATTAAATATCATTCAATTAAATAGCACTCAATTATCCAATTGGTTCCCCCAACTGCTTCTTTCCTAAATAGTATGCCACCCCCTAACCTGAAATCCTGGATCCGCCTTTGGGTACATTTACAAGAATCTGTTTATATTTTCACAAAAACTGAACATTGTCTGTTACATTGTTATTACACTTGATGTGCAATGATGAGACATATACTGCTAGTCTCTCCATCTCAGTGTAGTATCTCTGAGTTACATTAATCATCATAATATGCCATATTGTAGTATTAGTAGCATTTAGTATTCACCTGGGATTCCTAGCTTTACAAACATAACATATTGATCCTCATATCTGAAGATTATAATACTATTTAATTGTAATCACTGTAACTTTGGCAGACATATTATATAACTGCAGTACAACCTCTCCAGAGTGGCTCTTCAGCAACAACCTCCCTTCAACAACAGCATGATTGTTTTTCACAGCACAAATTAACTAGTCCATTAATTTAACCTCTATAGAGCAACAACCTCTCAACAACAAGATAATTTTTCCTCTCCCAAAAGGTGTTGTTTTGGAGAGGTTGCACTGTACAGTATGTGCTATTTATTGACAGCTGACTGCTACAATGTATCAGATATATTATATTGAGAAAGAAATATGCATATTTTACTGCAAAAACTCCAAGCATATCTGTTAAATTTTCAATCTTACTTATTTCAGGTGCAGATATTTGGCAGTTTTCGTACTGGACTCTACCTCCCCACCAGGTGTGTACGTCACCATTACTTGTGTATATTATGTGTACTATTTCTTTGATCCCCTTGTAGTTGTAGTCTTGATTTAGAGTATATTACTTCATCTACAAAAAAAATAACATGTTATGTTAAACTGTCAACTTGTTTTATGAGACACTGTAATACTGAGCTCAGTCATGCTATGTAGACTTACTTTGTTGCTATGTTTCATGGAACTATTTGACTTGGAAATAAATAAAAATTGTTTATGGTGCAAAACAGAAAACGTTGAACCTGTTTTATTGATGATGTGTTTATAATTATGTTGTGTGTTATTTCAGTGATATTGATCTTGTGGTATTTGGAAAATGGGAGACTTTACCTTTGCATACATTAGAGAGAGAACTAAGAGATAAAGGAATCACAAATGAAGAAAAAATCAAAGTTTTGGATAAAGCTTCAGTAAGAGTTATTGTCCTTATTTTAATAAATCACTTCCTGTACGTGTTAATGTATTATCAACATTCTGATTGTTCAGTGATAAAATACTTTGTTCCAAATGTTTAACTAAACTGTGAAAACTATTTCTAGGTGTGCTAAGTTTTGTTTATGACTCTAGGAAATGTTCGATCCACTTTGTCTTAATGATAGAATATATCTAGGGTAGTAAACCTTGTGTTAAAATAATCAACATTAAATATCCAGGGATTTTCTTTATGTATTGGGGAATCCTTAATATTGGGATAAAATAGATTGAAGTAACTTTTGGGAAAAATTATCACCTGAAACAAAAATTGCACTATTTCAAAGAAATTTTCAGAGGGGCAACAAGTGCCCTTTACATGCTACAACTATGTAATAAAGAAAATCCCTGTTATCAAGTAATTTTGTGCTCTTTGATTGTTAATTTGTTGAACAGTTCTGTTTAATTCTCTACTAAATCTTCTCTTCATGGACTAAACGTCTCTTATACTTGCATGTGTCTCTGTAATTTACAGGTGCCTATTGTCAAATTAACTGATTTAAAGACAGATATAAAAGTAGATATCAGTTTTAATGTTCTCAACAGTGTCAAAAGTGCAGCTCTTATAATGGTAAGTTTACTTTAGTATTCTCATATTAAATTTTGATATTTAACTTAAATGAAACAAAGATATTGCTTACATGCTAGACTTTGGATTTATATTGACACTAAAAATGTTTTGATTTCGTCAGTGACAAACATGTTCGTGTTCATTATTTTTGTACTTTATAATAATCCTTTCACAGTTTCAATGTGTTTTTCTTATTTTATAACTTATTAAAAAATAAATCTCTTCTTAGTGATACATCTTGCTTAATTGACAATTGGTTGTGGATAGGCTTACCTTAACATTTTTGTTCTGGTTGAATTGTGATTTTCATGATTTATATTTTTCTTTCACAGGAATTCATGGAAGAATATCCAATTCTTAAGTATCTTGTGTTAGTTCTCAAACAGTTCTTACTGCAAAGAGATCTAAATGAAGTGTTTACTGGCGGAATCTCGTCCTATAGTCTCATATTGCTCACTGTCAGCTTTTTGCAGGTATGTATCTATATAAGGAATGTTACTATGGTAACTGTCAGTGTCAGTGATTTAGGTTTTAATTACATGCAGATTATGTGGCAGAGCTACAAGGTTTCGTTAAATTGTGAGAAACTTTTATGAAAGTTGTTTTATTAAAAGTTAACTACTTGTGTAATCATAATTGTAAATTGTTCATAATTTATTGGGAATGGATTGAGGAGTGGCGATTGAATTGTATCTTCAGTTCTGTAAGTTTGCTATTTATAGGACAGACACATTGTGTGTACTTAAAACTCTCATGCTGATTCGACTTAACTATTTAATGATAGAAATAATTCCACAGATAGTCAAGATATTGCGAAGGCAACTTTTAAGTAGTTTTATATCATTTAGATTAAAAACACAGGAAAATTACAGTTATGATTATAGTAAAATGGGATTGTCTTTTAATTGTCAAAACAAAATTTTCTTCAATGAATTATTCCGTCTAACTTGTAGTGAGTTAACTAGTAAAAGCTAACAGTTGGAAGAGAATGATGAACAGTCTTAAGATAATAGAATTTTTATTTTAAAAGACTGGGCACACGCTGCCCAGCGCCAATTGCGAAAAGAAAAATTGGTAACATCTTTGGCTCTTATGATTTCTCTCAATAGTTTTCTTTGATGTAAAAATTGCTCTATGTTGTAACCTGGGTAACCTAGACATTTTGCTAATGGTGTCTATTCCTTTCACTGACATGATTAGGGACCAATTAACTTTCAGCATATGTAATATAATATTGGCATTACAGCTAAACCCAAGAGAAGATGCAACCAATCCAGACGTGAATCTTGGTATCATGTTGATTGAATTCTTTGAGTTATATGGTAGACATTTCAACTACCTGAATACAGGCATTCGTATCAAGGAAGGTGGGGCGTATGTTCGTAAGGATGATATTACACGAGAGATGGACAACGGTCACAGACCATCATTATTGTGTATAGAGGATCCTTTAACACCTGGTGAGTTCTCTGTAAAATACTTTGATGTTCTGTTCTTATATTCTGGAATATGTAATTATGTCTTATATAAATTTATACAAGTCATTAATGTTATGATAATTAATGATAATGTAATATAATGAAGTTTAATAAGATCCCCTCGGGCTGAAAATAAAAATAAGTTTGTTTGGAGTGATCCTACCTACTCACAAAAATCCTTGCAAATAAATAAAATTATTTTTTTGTGGGGCATTATTCTTTTTGTTATTGTTATTTAGTAAAAAAAATACCTACTTACCCAGTGCTAAAATTCTGGGTCGGAACACACTACAAATAAACTTATTTTTATTTTCAGCCTCACACTTCAGTTGTTATACACAGGGCTAGCACTGGCAATTTCTTTTCTTGAGCCAATTCTTTTGGCGGGGGGTCAGGGGGCCGCAGGCACCCGCAGGATTAAGGGGCAGCGCCCTTATGGGGGGTAACAGGGGGGCAAAGTCATACTTTTTCGAGATTTTAGCCAAAATGAATTTTCTTGAGCCAATTTATATTACTTTGAGCCATTGGCTCATCTGGCGAACGCCAGCGCTAGCCCTGATACATGTACCTATTGTCCGTAGTATTCTATCTTTAACATTGTTTGTATTTATGACAGGTAATGATATTGGGCGTAGTTCTTATGGTGCCATGCAAGTGAAACAAGCTTTCGACTATGCTTACCTTAATCTAAAAAATGCTCTTGCTCCACAAAATGCTTACCTACTGAAAGGAAATCAAAGGTAAGTCCCAGATTTAAACATGTAGAAAATAGGTATTGTTTATATTGTCTGGACTTCTTAAATATATCAAATTTTACTGCTTCTTTGTGTCTGTATTGTTTCAAGCTATTAATTATGGAAGTTATTCAATGGGAGAAAAATGTCTCTGAAAATTATCAATATTTTGTGTTGTTTTAATCAACTTATTGGCAAAGTGATAAATTTTGTACAACCTGGAAAAATAACTGGCTTATAGTCTTATCAAATAATAACATACTACCAGCAAATTAATTTATTTGACTGAACAGGAAATTTTGTGCTTATGAAAAATTTATATCGAATGATCCTCTATTTGTCAAAAATTCATCCTAGTTTTGTGTTTATATTACATTTCAGCATTCTGGCTCGTATTGTGAGAGTAACTGATGAGGTTGTATCCTACAGGAAGTGGATCAAGGATAAGTTTCCTATCAAGCTTGGAATGGAAATACCATTAGAGAAACATACTAGAACCTATGCTAGTGTTGCCACGTCAACGACTAATCCTAAGTCTCAGTTAGATGATGACAACAATAATGAGTATGTTTGATTATAGTACAGGGTTCTCATTAAATGTCTACAGTCAGGACTCAGGCATCAAATATGATCCCTGGCTGATTATAATACAAAGATTCAGTAAAATTTCATTCTGTTTCAAAAATTTGACCCTTTGGTACAAAATCTCATGAGTCAAAAGCTTATTTTGCTAATTTCAAGTCAAAACACCATTTTAAGGGTCAAACGAAAGCGCTGATACTATCATTCAGCTGATATTTACAATAAAATCAACTTATGTCTGTGATACTACGGAATATTTAAATGACATTTTAAAGTGTAATTACTAATTTTTGTAATAAGTTCTGTCCCATTAATATCTGGGAATTTCCATCTGAAATCTCTCAGAATGAGATTGATTATAATTAGTAATTAAGAAAGTTTCTGATGGGTTTAAAACATTGTTGCTTAATTATAATTTAATTACTTTCAGACCTACACTGATAGAAGAGCAGAAACAGAAGTCTGTTGATAGTGAGAATTCTGACTCTAGTGGTAATAGTTCGGTTTGTCGTTCATCATCGTCCAGTGTCTCCAGCAGTTCTAGTCCTAGCCTTGCTAGTGAATCTGTAAGTATACATGTAATGTTACTTCTCAAGTATAGATCTGCTGAAATAATCTTAGTGTATTCATTATCACACTTGTTTGTATATTTGCATTGATAGATATACATGACTAAATTTGTATTCTGGTTAAATTTGAATAATTGAAGCATTCAATGTGTTAATTAGTGTATAGTTAGTTATTTACTGTATGTTTTATTTATTTATTCATCCCTGTTTTGAAGACATTGTTATCTTTATTTTTAGGATTCTGACACGGAAACAACATCATCTGATCAGAAATCTTGTGTCACAAGTGGTGCTGATAAACGTGCCTGTAATACACACATAGAATCTAAAGAATTTCGCAGTAGTAGAGGTGTACAGAAACACGGTAGCGGTACTGTGCCAACTAGTCGTGAAGGCAGCTGTAACAGTGTCTCGTCAAATCGTTCATCAGCATCCTCCACTAACTATCGTCCCAGCTCTAATAACTATAGCAATAACTACCCTTACTATGAGCAAAATCACAACAGAAACAGTGATGTTGGTGTCCATTATTATCATAAAGATCCTCGACCTCAAAGTGCAGGTCACAACAAACATAAGTTGTATGGGACTCAGGGCAAAGTGATTCGCAATTCCAATACACATAGACGTAGAAGAAATAGTTCAAATGGAAATAAAACTATGAAAGATTCAGTTATCAAAGACAGATATCAGCAAAATAGCAATACACCCATTGGATCTGCACGGTAACACAAAGGGACAGCCCGATGTAGGGGCCTAGTCTATTGTTAAATTTCTGGAGATTTTTTAGGTATTTTTGTGTTGATGATACGAAAGAAATGAAAAGTTGTGAAGAATTGAACAGTGAGTAGTGGTTGAGAAATAGTGGACCGTCTTCTGTGGAATCAACACAGCGTCATGTAGTTAATATTTTATTGAATATTGAAGACAATATGTTAAAAACGATTAGATTGCAGGGAATTATAACATTTAGAAATCTGAAGTATTTTTCCTTATACATGTAATCATGATCATCATTTATACAGGACCTTTTTCATTTAATCTTAAACATTATCATACAATGTATCGTTTCATTTTTACTATTGTTTTCATTAGGCTCAGTCTGGTTAAAAAGGATTCATTATCTTCTACTCATGCTATATTTAGTTTACATCTGGGCCTGCATTTTTAAAGTAAAAAAATCTCAGTACTTGCTTTGCTGTATGGAAGCCTAAAACTGACAATTATTTATCTGGTTTGTAGATTGCAGATAAAATATTCGATCATCATACAACAGTCTTGTCTTTCTGTTCTAGAATCTTAGTTTTGTATTATTTTATCATCTTTTTTCTGTTCTCTCTTCTTCCTATCCTTCACTATCTCTTAAATTATGTTTAAATCAATTCCTGAGAATGAATTGAAGCATATTGATATCATTTTATCAAAGATGATAATTTACCTCAAATGAAATTAATTTAGTATAGTTGTTGTCTTTCACTGGCTTAAAATGCTGGTTTCAATCTTGAGTTTTTGTTGATTTACAATCTTTAAATGGTCTGCATTTTAAATCATCAGTATATTCTAGTTGTGAATGCAATTGATATACATCAAGTTCGAAAGGTAATGCAACAGCTTTGGAAGAAATAGATTTCTCTTCTGTGTACAAATTTATCCATTTCTACTATCTGTTTGTTACATCATTTTATGTTATGAATTATTTTGCATTTGGTACTTAGAGCTTTTATGTATAACTGATTTGATAACAAATTACAAACACATGCTTCATGTTGTATATATATAATAAATCAAATTATTTCCTTATGGTTATCAAACATCATATGATAATTTATATCAATAAACCTACATTTTTATATTATAATTTACTTTCATTTACTGGTGCTGAAACTTAAAAAAAAGTTAAATTTTATACAATGATGAGGGTTCTATTTTTAGGACTTGTGCATTTATAAGTCACAATTATCTTTCAAACTGTTCATACTACAATGATATGCAATGTTTGGTTTATGGTTACTGTAGCATCAGTACTGGTAGCATGAATGTAAATGATTTGATTTTTATCCTGAAATTCAACTTTGATTTTCAAGTATTCATGATTGGACTGTCGTAATCTTTGTAAATATTTAAGATATTTTCTGAATCATAGTTTGATGTACAGTGTGATCTGAGTTCAGACTGAAAAAAACCTTGTTTCTCATTAGTTCTTCAAACGCCCATTGTTTTATATGCTCAAATTTATGTTTATTCAATATTAACTTGAAGTTGTTGGCCTGCATTGAATGTGTTAAACCTGTACATATGTTTGAATGTTAAAAGTTAGATGGAAGATCGTGTGAAATGTAAAGTGGACAACACCTGAGTGGTGTGGGAACTCGAGTGCTGTGTATGCTTTCAAGATGATTTTTCTGTTGTATTTATGATGTATAGAAGTGGATTATGTCTGAATGAAATCTCCCAGCTGTAGTTTGGTATCAACTGTTTGATGTGTGATCAGTATTGGAAGAGATCTTACACTTCTTGTTATTGCTCTTCCTCACCTTTCTCTGTATAAGCTGATGATAAGTTTGTTACTTACATTTATGAGGAAGTAACAGAAGATCAATTAGCATATTTATTAAATAAGATTTTGAATTTCGTATGCCCTGTGCTGTCAATTACTTTCATATTGTATTTCTGTAAAAACTTCGTTAGTACATTGTAGTACTTAACGTATGACTTGACAGTTAACTGACTAGTGTTTGCTTTCACTTATGACGGAGGTAATTACATAGAAAGTGATTTCTGCTATTGTGATGAATGTAGATAACTGTATGTATGTGAGAACTTTGAGTTATGTTGTAATAATGTGTAAGATAAGTATGTGTGGTAAATCTGCCATATGTTCATGAGGGACTTACTATAAAACATCTTGTGTCAGTCAACTCTGATCTCATGGGGTATCTTGTTTTAATATTGAGTATATAAACTGCTTCAAACCTTGTATATATCTACACTATAAGTATTCAATACTTAGATACATTTTATCATTTTTATCATATGTTTTAAAATGACGGCACAACTGTATGATTTTATATAGATGTTTGTTACTGTAAACTCAGTTTTACTTGATTTGCGTTTGGGACATAATTTGATTGAATAATTAGTGTGGCTTAGCTTGTGTGAGGTAATACTTATGGATGTGTTTTACCAACTGAAAGCCTGATACTGTTTGTAGTTAGTAATACAGTGTTACAGGATACTAATAAATGTTTTATAAAGTTGTACATCTGATGGATGACCTAATCTTACGGCCTCACTTAACTAAATTGTATGAGATGAATATTTAAAGGTACACTGTCATCTGTATTCATAGTTAACTTTGAATTATTTCAGTATACAGTTGCTCTTGTATGGATATTTTCTGCCTAAATGAAAGATCTTTACATCTGCATATCTTATGTTTCTGTATTGTCACTTAACTGTGCCATAATTCTATACATGTGATTATTTCTCATAGCTGTGCTGTTTTTTGTAATGTCTGATGATATATACGTATACAGTAAAAAAAACCCTGAAAACTGGACTCCATGAAAAATGAAATTTCCACAGAATTGGACGATTTTTCAAGTCCCTTTTTTTTTTAATATATCCTAAGTTCTCAGGAAACTGATATTCTCAGAAAAAGGGACTTTAGGCTCAGTTTAGATGGGGTCCGGTTTTCAGGGTGTTTTACTGTATATAATATATGTGTGTGTATATATACTTGCATCTGTTTGTGTGTATGATACAATTATATATAGAACTATGTATGTATGGAAAGGTAACATATAACAGTGTGTATGTGTGTATGATACAGTTATATATAACAGTGCATGTATATGATGTATTCTGATAGAACCAAAGTTGTTTAACAATTATTTATTGAAGTATGATTCCATTTTGTCAAAACAAATACATAATAAAACAAGTGCTATCAACCTTCTGTGGGTCCTGGTCTGGCACTCTGGTTTTACTGGGTAAACTTTTAGGATTTGATATTTGTTACATTTATGTTAAAAGTGCTGTTTTGTGCCATGTTCTTTTACCATTCAGAATGAATTAAAACTTTTTTTTTCTGATACATTTATAATTTCTAAACATATACTTTAATATTTATGCTTTGTTTAATAAATGTCTCAACTTACATGCCTAATTATTCTTTCATATACATATACTTACAAACTGTGACATTAAATTAATTGAAATATGTGGTAAATCTTTAAATTCCCATAAAATGGTATTCCTTGAAATATTGTTCAAATGTACCCTTCAAACTGTGTTATTCTGCTGTACTGAAAAATCTTTAATTAAAGTTTAATTTTATGCTTATAACTTATATAAACATGTGATGTTGATTGTAAAATGACAGCTAGGTAAAATTACTCTTGTTTGATTTCTGTTGTCATCTATCTGATGATCTCTTGGTATATTTCTGTGTCCACCAGGTTTGTTTATTTATCTGAACCAACAGTGGTGAATTTTACTATGCTTATCTGAATTTTAAAGTAAAAAGACACATTTAATTGTTTAAAAATTAAAAAAAAAACAAGCTCAGATCAGATTTACTATAAAAAAATGGTATGTTCAATTGTGAATACATAGTTCCAAAGAGTGTTATTGAATATGTCTAATCAATAAATGTACGTTATTTAAAGCTGGATGGTATACACTGAGAGTTAAATACTGAGATTGTTTACTGTATATATTCAAGGAGATGAATGTTTTTATTTGCTGTGTATAATTTGATGGTCTATTTGACTTGTACTTTAATCTGTGATTGAGTACTTTTATAATTGCTTTATATAATCTCTCTGCAGAATTGTGACCCATGAGACTTTTGTGTTTGTGTTTTCTGGGTAATCTTCAAGAAATATGTCTAGGTCTTATTGGGTTGCTATATGAATATGAGGCTCTTGTACAAATTGAAGTTTGCATTTGTTTTTTTATACCCCCCCCCCCCCCGGCATCAACTGATTGGTGGGCATATAGTGATTGACTTGTCAGTTCATCTGTATGAGGTTAAACTAGATTTTACCATTTTGTCTATTGCTTTTATACTTAATACAGTTGTTACGTTGGACCATTCCCAATCCACCTGTATTACCAAACCTCAATTTATCCTTGACTGGATAAGGACTTCAAATGTTTTAAAATGGGCTATTTCTAGATTTACTGTTTCGTATAGCACCAATATCGCCTACTAGAAAACTGATACTTATACAGTTGTTGCCACATACTATTCACAGTCAACCTGTATAGACCATCCTCAAATTACCTGGACCTTAAATAACAAAAAAATTTAATGGGTTATTTCTCTGTTAACTGGATTTCAGCTTTTGGACTTGGTTATCTTTCTTACATGGAATATATAGGGCAATTATGACAATGTTTGTTTGAAACTTTTACTCACTGAACTTGTTTAGATTCAAAATCTATTGTCAAGCAAGCCACAGGGGGCATATAAGTTTGTTGAACTCAGTGTTCTTTTTTTCATCCTATTTATATGTTGGAAAAGTTAAAATTGCATGTATGACTTTGATAATGATTGTGTAAATGGTGATTTATTATTTTATTGTAAGAATTGTTTTCTATAGTACATTAATTGAGATTGAAATAGAATTTTGATATTTTCTGTATTTTGATTATACAAATAGGGCACTGATAAAAGCTAACTAATTATCTAAAAGTTCATTTTCATTCCTTATAAATGTTTTGATAAGGAAACAGTAAACTGTGTCAATTCATTCCTGAATCTAATTTTAGCTATGTTCATGCTGTACCTTGTTCATACATAACACAGTTGTTCAATGACTTGCTACATTTTTGAAAAACTGCAGATATTCTTTTCTACCATTAATTGTTTATGAGGTATTTGAGGCCATGTAACAAATTTATATTGATTTGTAACTTTATATTCAGTCACACCTTTGCTTGTAAGGTGGAAAAGATCAAGCCACTTTGATTTATCATTAACCATTGTGCTTATGTGTCTTTAAATACATAATAAAATCGAAATTATGTTGATTTATAACCCTTTCTTTGAAATTAATTGTTTTTTACTAACTTAAACAGGAACTTCATGTCATATTCATAAACCTTTTTTCTTGGTTTACCAATTATTTCTGTGTCTGATATTAACTTACACATGGAAAAGCTTTAAAATTAACTTGAGAAAATTTTATGATGATTAGACAAGTTTAATAATTATCTTGAAACTTCACTTCTGTTGACATTTCAATCTCTTGAAGGCTAAATTCAGTGCATTATTTGAAAGCAAGTTAGACCAAAGTTTGTCAGCAGTTTTCAACTAAGTATCCACGAGTTTCATAAAATCACACATTAGTGCTGATGAAGAAAATCATTCACACAAATCATTGATATTGTTAATTAGACTGTTAACCTATTAGTACATCAGCTGGGTTTTTCTTTGCCGTGTAGTATTTTATGTGTCATTTTTACCCCATTGTGTTTCTTTTGTTTGAATTGTATTATTTCATCTGTCTTTCAGTGCAGTTTGTTATTTTTACACAAGTCAATCTGACCATATTTCTGTTGTTGCAGTTATTTAGACTTAAGTATTATTTTGCTTCACCAAATTGTTTGATTCACTCAGATAATGTTCAGGATGTATTCACCCGTTGTTGTTTTGCCTTCAGAATGTTAGCATAGATGATATTTTGTTATAACTTCATGTTGAATGACTTGTGTATTTGTTCTGTTGTGTAAACTGGCTGATACCAAGGTGTTGCATCTAAGCAATTTATCATACAACAAGTGTTGTAATTGTAACACATATTGTCAATACTAAACATTGTTTCTAAGTTTTATATGCTCAGACAAAATGAAATAGTTGACATATCTTGCCATCAAATGTGTTTTAAAGGTTTCAGAAATTGTTCCTCTACTTGTACGAAGAAAAATTCAATTACTATTACATGTTTATTGCGGCAATACTTACAGATGAAATTCTGAGTTTTTTTTCACTGGCAGATATTTTGCCTATACGCAACAATGTCTGAGATTGGCAAGCAGTCTTACTGGGATTATTTTTTACCAATAATGGCATTAATTTATGTTGTTAACACATTTTACTGACCTTCACATTACACAGCTTATTTTTTAGTGAAAAGTTGATCAATTTTTGTAAAGGTGGACAGTGTTACAAGATTGTTGTTAAAAACTATTGATTGTACGGTAAAATAAAAGTTCTCATATTATTTAAAAAATTATGTGAAATTTTAAAGGGTATTTTGATATTTTATGCTGTGAATTTTAGTTAGAAATCAAGTTTGGTTGTGTTGTAAAGATTGTTCTTAATTTGTGACTTTTATGTTATATGATGATGTTTGTCATGTTTTCTCTTGTTTTATACTTTATGCTGAACATGATTCATACTTCATTATTTCATGTGACTTTTCAATATAATCATAAATCAGTATTTAAACATGTAATACTATTATTAAGCTGAGTTAAAATGAATGCATGGTTATTGAAATTTGTAAGAATACATAAATGATAATTTTGGATTAAAATGCTGCCATTGTATGAGATCGTACTCTTACATTAGTTTACTATTTTTCCATACTAACAGCTGACATAAGTTTTCCAACTATGAAGAGCGTATTATTACATAATGTAACAGATGTAACCATCTTTAATTCAACTGTACAGTGAACTTAAAATTATTGTGCTGCTAACTTACACATAGCTTTTATTTGTACAAATTTTATCATGAAGCAACATGCAACTACATTTGTTCAGTGCATCAAAATGCATATTATTATTGTTCTGTAAATGATGGTATTCCCCTTTATATATTTTGCTGGTGTATATTGACCTGATATTAATGTGTGTAATTCTTATTTTGTTAAACTAACTGGGAGTATTACAGTGAGAACTTATAATAATTGTTAATCAGAGATAATATAGACAAGGAAAAGATTAAGTACTGGAAAATGCCACAGATTTTTTGGGAATATTTTGGTACACTTCAACTGGAGTTTTCACATCAAATCCATTGATTTCTTTTATTATTTATCATACTTTGTTGGGTTAACTTTAGAAATAACCTCACATTATTTAATGCTTAGTTCATCCAAATTAGAAAAACTGTATATTGCAATTTTGATGACAAGATTCAAATGTTTGTTTTGTAATTTATTTTATGTATTGAATTAATGTGGTTTAAATGTCCTTGTATGTTTGTAACTTTATTTCATCGCCAGTCAAATCATAGATATAAGTTTTTTTCTTGCTATTTTAGAATCAGTTTATCATCAAGGTACCATGCTTAAATACATTTGTGGTTAATAGTGTGTCTAAAATTTGTTTGCTTACACGATTTCAGGTTCATTCTTATAAAAATATACAAATATTCCATGCTTAATCATTTTGAAATAGAATAAACCTGTCACATTTAGATTGTTGTCTTTGTAGAATGCTACTGTCAAAATTTTAATGAAATACTTGAACTCATTTTTTCTGCCATAGATGGAATAACTCCTGATGGTTCCACTGAAATTTGTTCATTTATCATTTGTTTTACTTTTACATGTGCATAATGAAATCGTGTTGACTTGATAAGACTATGTTTGTTTTTGGACGCCTTGTTATGTATGTATTTTTTTCTCATGAGTTGTTGACACAAATGTTAAAACTATGTGATGTAATTTATGAATAAAAACTGTAAAAATTAATGAAAACATGACAAAAAAATAAATAAAACTTCAAAAACTTGATTGTTGTTTTCATTGGTTGTGAATATGAATTTAATTTTGAAATTTATGAGTTTAATGTGTAATTTTTGTCACCTATTTTTTCAGATGGGAATTTAAGAGTCTGCTGAGAACATATACAGCTTTTATTGTGTCCCCGCCATTTTGCCCGCACCATTTGAAATGGCGGAAGGGCATAAAGTGTTACCCCTGTCTGTCCGTTCAAATTTTGGTTTCCCAGCAGTAAAGTTTCATAGACTGGTTTCACATTTTACATAAAGGTGTATTCACACACACAAACAAGATAAGTTGTATACATGTACATGCTGTATCTATATTGTTTGACATACGTTACTTGTTTAAGCACTGCACATGAATGCAACTTTCAGGATATTTTCAAAACAGCATAAAAAATAATATTTTTAATAATTAATAGAATAATTTCATTCATGATATTAAGATACATAGATATGAATGAGTAAACATTCAATACATGTCACTTGTGTACTCACTAATAGAAGTTACAAAATGAAATAAGAGCACAGATCAAAATTAACACAATTTCAATGATAACATAAAACGACCCATGATAATGATTGATACAATCAATATGTAACAGTTTAACTTGGAATGTCCATGACTGCGTAGAATGTGCGATGAAGAAAGTAATTAAATCTTTTGGAATATTAACAAATAAATCAGATAATAATAATTGCTTTAATACAGTCAAACCTGTGAATAAAGGCCACCTTCAGGACTGACATGTGGCTTTTATAGACAGGTGATCTTTATTTGGAGGTGGTAGCTAACACAGGTTTGACTGCATATTATAACATGACTTAATCTTAAGGATTAACAAGAAACTTGTCTTACAACATGGACAAACTTCATGCAGATGTATATCTCCCACACCAGTAGCATACTGACAGACATCTCAGTTATTTTGTTAGACCTTTTTAAACCTTAACACAACTTTCTAGCCTAATCACTAAGTGCATTGTGGAGGCATAGTTACAAATTAGTAAGGGAGGTTTTTCATGTTGCATCATGGGAGACAGCTAACTAGTTTTATTAAACCATTCTTAAAAAATATTTGTTTGGGGTAACCCTACCCAAAGAATTTTCAGTGGCTAGGTAGGTGGGAAATATTTTTTGTTCACTATTTATTTTCTACATTCGACCGAAAATACCTGTTAAAATGCTATTTATATATTGAGAAAAAAAAATATTGGTCCCAAGAGATCGAAAAAAAAGTTGAGTAGGGCTATCTTTGGTGAGTAGGTAGTGTAACCTCAAACAAAATGTTTTTTAAAGATGGCCTCGTAGTAATACATGAATGGATTTTTGTTATTGAGACATTTTCTATGCAGTAAATACTCAGACATCTTACTAATGTACAGTGTGAAGTTTGGTAAGATTAAAACATAGATAACTCTCACCAGTGACCACTGACAGTATAAAGGAATAATGATTATATGATATAATATTGCACAACTATCATCTAGATGGAAGTTTAATCAGTGAAGTCTCTTCCTCATCACTACATGTAGATGTTGTAAAACTTGAGTATTGTTTACCATGAAATATGAATGTTTGTTTATCAGAAGATCTTGCACGTTGATATTTCACTTTCTTGTTACTTTGGTTATATTTTGAGCAGTATTTCCAGACGAATACAATGTTTAATGTTACACTAATTAATACAACAACTACAGTAACTATCACAGTTATAATGGCCACACTGAAATAGAAGAAAAATAATGAACACTTTAATATGTGGTATTAGAGTGAAACCTTAAACGAGTGGTGTGGAATGCTTAATGAAACATGGTGTTTGTCAAACACAGAGACCCCTGAACGACACCTGATTAGTAAGACCTTAGACCTTAAAATCAATAGGGGTCATTTACATGAGATGACCAACCTCCTAACCAAATCTAATGACCTTAGTACAAATCATTCTCAAGTTTTTTCTTTTGAATGTCTTGGTGACATTCATTGACCTACTAACCTTGACATCAAAGCAGTCACCAACCTCCTAACCAAGTCTAAGGACTATAGAACAATACATTCTGGTTGGACAAGGTTTGTTATGGAGAAACTGATTGAATGACAGACCGCCAACATGTGCAAATATACCCCCACTTCTCCAAAGGGGGGCACAGATTGGTTGAAATTCTTCATCATTTTCCTGTTTTCATAATTCAATAACATGCATAGCAAAATATCAGTAAACATCTTAGTTTGATCTAAAGTAATGAGTGAAATTATATATTAATGTTAGTTATAATAGTTTTGAAAATGGATTATCATGCATACTATTCATACACTAAAATAGGTTAATGAACTTGTTCTTATTCTAAATAAGCATGTATATAAAGCATGATCCTACGTAATAAGAATACATACTTCTGTTGTATCAGTACTCCTTCAGACAATGCTAGTTTCCTTTCTACAGTACGAGTTAAACAACTTCCAGCTGAAATAAAACAAAATAACAACTACAATATAGGATTATGATAAATAATCTTAAACAATATTTCACATTCATGAGATAAAAGCATAATTATAACATATGTAACCATAAGTATAGTTGAAGCTTATAAATTCTAGCTCTGTTGTGATAAATATAACACCAAACTTAAATCACTCAAAAATTTACTTCTTGACAGAATTGTTGTTTGATGAGAATTTAACACTCAACTTCCATGTTGTGCTACAAATAATGACTCATACATGACATCAAATTACAGTTTATGTACACTGTTTAGTAAATAAACTTATCTTATATTCTTGTATGCAACATACAGTTATCTGCTAACAAGTAAACAAATATAACTAGAAACAAACCAATTAAATAATCTCCATCATGGTAGATAAAGTCACATGAACCATTGACAGGATCACACAAACACTTATCTGTACATTCACACTGACTAGAACACTGGTCACCATAGAAACCAAGAGGACATCCTAAGTATAAAGGTCAAACTATCAGATAAATCAAAGTACTGAAAGTACTCATGGAAATTAAACTTATAATATTATCGACATGCACTGTAACATAGAACGGGAACCAGATTAACTTTTGCATGGTGGATGTAAAAATCAAAATTGGATTTAAGCATCAAAATTCATGTGCACTGAGCGAGTGACGGCTACAGAGAGCTGAATTATCGTTCAGTTTCCAATCATAATGATAAACATGAGTATGGTATATAATACAATTTAATAAAACTATTAACTTATGTTGCTAAAACCAAGTACATATATGTACAAACCCCATCCAAAACCAAAGCAGACAGGTTCTGTGACAGATAAAGACTGAAATGCTTGATAAAATGTGGATAATCATCATAACAATAGTTTCAGCAACAAAGATTTAAGGACTTTTTCAAATTGTATAGACATATACTAATGAAAACAACTTTTATAAACTTATTGAAAGATCTCTCGTATAAGTTGATATAAAACAACTGATGTATAGTATAATGGAGAAAGCAGGTAGAAAACATCGGACATTACTTACTGTACTGACAAAGTTTGCCTGTAAAACCAGCAGGACATATACAAGTACCAGACACTCGATCACATGTGACATTATTCTCACACTGACATTCTTGATGACATTGGTAACCATACCAACCATGGTCACATGGTACAGAACAATTATCACCATAGTAACCATGTAAGCATATACACCCATCTGTAAATAAAATCAAGATGACTGGTATAGAAAACATTTATATCAGTTTCCAGTAAGTATGATAAGAAGTTGTATACATATCAATGTTTTGAAATAACTCACATGTCGATGTTTTGAAATAACTCACATATCAATGTTTTGAAATCACTTTCATATCAATGTTTTGAAATCACTCACATATCAATGTTTTGAAATCACTCACATATCAATGTTTTGAAATCACTCACATATCAATTTTTTGAAATCACTCACATATCAATGTTTTGAAATCACTCACATATCAATGTTTTGAAATCACTCACATATCAATGTTTTGAAATCACTCACATATCAATGTTTGAAATCACTCACATATCAATGTTTATGAATTTTAAACACAGACTTAGTGTATGGACATAGATTTATCTGTTTGGTAAATTTAAAAAAGCTGCAATGACAAAAATCCCAGATAGTACATCATGAAACATTTAATGTACAATCAATAACTGTCAGTATCCAACAAGTAAAACTTGATTATGTATACACTACATGTCTGTAAACACAAACAAACTAAGCTAGTAAGTCACAGAAATTGAAAGACAACTGCTCACTTAAAAGGTATACTTCAATAGTATGAAGAAATGGTTAAATTGGATTTTTGTATCTCTATGATATTTGTTTATTTCAAACAAAAGTACAGTGCAACCTCTCCAAAGTAATACCCTTAGGGAGTAGCAAAATTATGTTGTTGTTGATAGGTTATTGTTCTAGAGAGGTTAAATTAATACTTAAATCAGTTGAAAAAAATCATGCTGTTGTTGACGGGAGGATTTTGCTCAAGAGAGGGCTGCTCTGGAGAGGTTGCACCGTGTAAACCAGTAAAGGTTATGTTACCTTCTGTACAGACACCATGATGATCACAGTCATTAGGACATTGTAATATATCACAATCTGACCCTGTCCAGTAACCATTGCAATGACAAACACCTAACTCACATGTACCGTGTCCGTTACAATTCTGAGTTACACAGAAGGGTTCGTGGATACATAGAATTGTTGATACATTCCTGGCACACTGAAAATCCTCACTGTTAATAAACAATTATAACTCTACAAATTAAAGTCTTCCAATGTTAGTAAACAGCTATGAAACAATGCAATAAATCAGTCAATTTTCTTAATAATTGAAACAAAACAGATGAGGCATGCATACAACTTTCAAAACCGTACTGCTTGAATTATCTTTTTCATGTATGCCTTCATATCAGCCACAATTTAACAAATATATACAATTCATCCATGATCAAATGTTTACTTTGATATACATGATTCAGTAACAGAAATTATATACATAAAAGTAAACTAGAGGACACAAAATTAATGCCCCGTTGAGAGCTAAGTAAAAAAGGGGCAATAACTTCTGAGAAAATATTTGGATTTTAACAGAAATTGAACTTGGCCTGCATTTTATTATTATACACTTTCATGTAAAATATGAAACCAATCCATGAAATTTCTTGAGTTATTGCTCGTTAACCAAAATCTGAACGGACAGACAGACAGGGATAACACTTCATGCCCTTCCGCCATTAAATTTGTCTTCTTTATAAACTATCCTACAGGCATACATGGATACACCTACCAGAAATCAGATGGCATGTTAACGAGGGTATTATTAATAACTAATGTAGATGAACCTCCACCATCCAAATTGATAGCATTAATAGCACCAAACTTCTTCATTATATCTGCGGCTTCATACAGTGAGGCGCTGTAATGTAAAACAACATTTTATTCATTTATTTGTGTTGATTATCAGGTACATGTACTAGTGATTGCACTAAAATCACTCAAAAGATCTCCTTTACAAACAATTCATGCACTAAAATCTATGACAAACTGACAAAAGAATGATGAAAATATTGAAAAGTTGCAAAAACTTACTTCCACAGAAATAAGAAAAAGAGAAAATTGTTAGCAGATTTTGCCAAACATGACACAGTAGACACTTATTCTATTTTCTTCTCTTCCTAAGTAACTTACACTTAACAGATAAATGAAGAAGAACCTACCCACTGCTGTCTGTCTTTCCTTCAATCTGGGCAATCATGACTCTTCCATCTACATCATGACCGACAAGAGTTCTAGCTGATATAACAGACGCGAACCTATACAAGCTGCCTGTTGTTTCTGTATCACTACATTCTACTTTAATACTCTCATCTACATAATGTTCTCCATCTTTCAGGATCCATATTACCCCACCCACTAATTGTTGAAAATCTTCCACTATCAGATCAATTTCTGACAGATAGCTGAAAGGAATATTTGAGAACTTATACACCAATAAATAACAATGTATTAGGATAGCTTCTTCAAGTCATACAAACCAAAGATTACATTAAGTGGTGTCCAATTATGAATTGGACTAACAATAATATTATATACATGAGAATTTTTTTTTGATACATACCTTTGAACATCCCGAGGAAAAGCAGCCCCCTTTTTACTGTTTTAGGGAACAGGTATCGGGTCCATTAGTTGGGGGGAATTTCTGCTGTGAAACACTAAATTTGGGGATTTTTTTTAACAATGGGGATTTTTTTCTCTCAGTGTGGAAAAAATATCCTTTTTTACCTGGTGAAGAGAATACCGGACCCAAAAATGGCATAAAAAGGTCCTGAAAAGCTATACATATTCATTTTCCATTGCTCATGTATTCTAATCCAATAGATTTGTAGGACTTCAAGAGAATCTTAGTTTTCAAGGATGAACACACCACAAGAATGGGAGAAAACAAGAGCACCACTTAATGTTCGTCTGTTCACCGCCACAGTGAGATCTATCCACCTACGAAGTTTCATGTTGCCACTTCTTATAGTTTCTGAGTTTGGAGCTACATTCAATTTTTTGCATGATGCAGACGCCGCAGTGATCACAATGGCTTGAAGTTTTCTTTGAAAACAGACAAGCTAAAAATGAAATGATTAACATGCTTACCCCAAAAATAATTTTCCATCCTTAGTTATACCAAAGTGGGGATTTTGAATACCTTCAGAGTCTTGTACAATCTTACCATCACTTACTATGTTTCCTATAAATAAAACATAGTTGATAAAAACAATCTAATAGTGATTCTTTGAGGTACCGGTAGTTCAAAACACATCACATGCATCACACATCAATTAATTATTATTGAACTTTATTTATAAATCAGCAAAAAGCTTACAATTAAAAAGTTTTGTAATCAATACATTTTTTGTCACTATTAACAGTAATTATGCCATGACCTGTTTTTAACATAAATAGAGATAATGATATCAGCTATTGAAAGATACAATAGTCATAGCACTTAGGCATCAAAGTCTAAGGAAATCAGTTTTTATATACCAGTAGCCAACTCTAAAGTGACTCAAAAGCAAATGAAATCACACACAAAATGCTTCTCTGAAAAATAATGATAAAATGGTTTTACATTTGCCTTCATATTCAATGAATCCACAATATATCCTTGTGACAGGATTCACAGGAAGTCAGTTAAGTAGGTAGAAGTAGAAAAATGATAAACACAATACATTGATCATGTACATATTACAAGTAAGAAAAATTTCTTTGCAGTTAAAATTTTCAAATAAAAGAAACCTCACTTGCTCCTAATATGATGCATAAGAATACATTAATGTTTGCTTTATAAGCTGGTACAATTTCAACAGTGAAATAAAACATAACTTCAGTCATACATTAAATTTATGATGTAAAACAAACCTAAACAGGCTCCAGATTTTGGAATGAAGAATCCAGCATTTGTCGCTAAGATACAATTTCTATTTTTGGAACTATCTAGAACTGTAGCTGTGGTAATATTGCTACAAGTTCCATCCGACATTGGTTCATACACAGATACAGTTCTTGCTGGGTCATGAACGTAGGCTAAGTGTACATGAATATCTCTCTGATCATATGCATACTGATTAATAGTCACTGTTGTAAAACGTGTATCAACAATAGGTAATGTCAATCTGGTTCCATCATTTTGTGTTTTATGTACAGGATGAGAGACGCTAGTTTTACTACCATATTCATACTTCGTACAATCTCTTTTCAGTCGACTATGTGCAGTATCTCCATATGGATATTCCAGGGCCTCGTCAACGTTACACAAGATTCCACTGTAATTTAAAGAATAAAATGTTGAAAAAAAGATTTCAATTAATAGGCTTGTATAACCAGTTTTCATGGTATTAACGAAACTTTGCCACACATATTCTCTGCTAAGTTTTCATTATCACATAAAGTATTTTGCTATGATGATCATACAAATTGCCCCTAAGACATCAAGGCCCAATCATATTACACACTTGTCCAACCCATACTGGAGTACCCAAGCACAGTCTGGGACCCAGCTGGAAGCTGTGCGACAGCGAGCTGCCCACTCTTGGCCACCATGGCTATGGACACAGATCATTCCTCATTCCATTCTGCTGCACTGACAGTATGAAATTCTCCTTCAACACTCAGTGATTTGTCTGTCGAAACAGCTATCCTAGGACCTGGCCACAACAGTCTGTCTTTTATTTTTTATCCTTTTACCTTGTACATCCCACAAAATGCCCTACAGAGGGATATATGGTACAGAAATTGGAATAAAATGAGAAAAAAACACATCACTACTACATGAACGCTATCATATGACCTGTCACCATACGTACCTCACATTTACGATACAAAAATATGAGAGTAAACTCAGATATAATTTCATGACAAACTGTCCAAAGTGTCTGGCATAATGGTTTATGTACATGCAGTGGAAATATAAAGGTAAATTAAAAATCTGTCACTAATATTTCAGCAGAATACGACTTCCTGTTTCCGTTTGGGGAGAAAATATTTTGGCCGATGTCAATGATTTCTTTAAATTCTTATATGAATAATATCTCACCAAATACGATTTAACAAACTAATTTGGAATTATGCATCAATATTTACACTATATTCAAATGAGTTTCAAACACATATAAATTGAAAATTAATTGATTGTCCCTAAACCGGAAGTGTCATGGAAGTACATGTGAGAAAATGTGATGCAAAGTAATGTAAAGTGAATTGACCACTCTTGTTAAGACAGACGACATGTTGTTGTTTTGCCCTACGTGTGCTAATGTGTTGGTAGTTGAAGAAGGGACACAGTGTTATAGATTTGCCTGTCAGACTTGTCCATATGTGCAAAATGTAAGCCGAAAAATAACAAACAGAAAGTATCCTAAACTGAAAGAGGTCGATGACGTGTTGGGAGGTGCTGCTGCTTGGGAAAATGTTGACTCTACTGAAGAAACTTGCCCAAAGTGTTCACACAATAGAGCATTCTTTATGCAAATTCAAACACGATCAGCTGACGAACCAATGACTACGTTTTACAAATGTTGCAGTATGCAGTGTGGGCATAGATGGAGAGACTAGCGGAGTGAGAGGACGCTATGAAACATTATGATATATACTTGATGTATACAATATATTGGAGTTAGACTATCCTTCACTTTGACAATTAAGAAAAATCATTCAGTGAAGAATTGTGTGATTTTGTTCAAATCTAATTTTGTGGACATTACCTTAGAATAAATTACTATGTGTACATGAATGTTGAGAGTAGATATGTGACAGTATAAAACACTGATTACCTAACATTCTATCTGTAGATTTGTGCATTAACAGTTATATCATTAATTTGTACCTTAATAATTGTTATTTTATTGTATTAAAATGTTTAAATGCATAATTATTCTTTGTGATATTCAATATGTGAATTTACAGTAAAACCTTGTTATCTCGAGGAGTCATCAGACCAGACTTTTTGCTCGAGATAAACTTGGTGCTCGTAATAAACGGGTTTTGTTCATTGAATGAAAAATAGACTTTGTATCATGCGCATTAATGGGCGTATTTACAGTAATAATACGAAATGCTTACGTAAAATTTACACCATGATGTATAAGTTGAAAAAATATGTTTGTTGAATGTATAAAGTATGCATTGATTGTTTGAATAAAGTTCTTTATCCATAAATATGGTTGAGCGTTTTCAACTGTGCAATACCACGTCCGAAAATCGTGTTATTGACATAGGGTGAAAGGTAATAGTGACACAACGTGAAAGTTATACATATTGAGGGCTCAGCGCAACACAGTCGTAACTTGTTCTTATTTCAATATGAGTTACGACACTGTTGCGTTGAACCCTCGATATGTCAATGTCACATTCGTCTAAAATTAAAAGAAAATGAGCCTTTCTCTGGATTAATCAAAATGTGTTTTTTGCGCTATTTTTTCTCTTTAATGATGTCAGTAAGTGAATCATAGATTTATCTGCGTATGTATTGTTGTTTAGTATCTGCTTTTTAATCTTGTAATTAAGTGCTCAAAATTAAGATCTCTTAATTAAATTCTCAAAATAAATCAACTTCTAAAACTTTGATATTAAAAACTGGACTGCAAACTTGCTACAAACAAATCAAGCTTCATTGTCATTTTAAGTCACGAGTACATTGTCCAGTTTTAACGAGGTGTGAAAAACAAAGTACTCGATTAAGCTTTGGTCTTTTATTGACCAACTTAAACGACGTGTAGAAAAACCCGTGTTCACTGGTCTACATGCAGGTGTGAACGATATCCAACATGACACTCCTCAAGATAATTATGGTAATTAACGCTTAAAATTAAGTCAAGGGACCATGAAATGTGCTCGAGATATCGAGATAACGATGCTCGTAATAAACATGGAAATTCATATACAAGTAAGAACAAAAAGTGTCGGGACTTCATGATTTCCTCGAGATAAGTCTAGTGCTCGTAATATTGATGCAAAGTTTTACTGTATGTACAATCTCTGTCCAGGGTTTTTATTTTATCCAGTCACTTCCGGCAAAATCGACCAGATAACAGGGTGCCGAATAAAACTGCTTTATTAGGTCACCTGACCATGTGACTTGTGATAAACCGTCACCTGACCACGTGATCTGACAGACTATTTCTTATAACAGAGTCGCCGGTTGAAATTCAGTGCCCGGGGGTGTAGTTTTCCTAACCGAAATGAATTGAGGGTGATCGATAAATGTTCTACGACTTAGCTGCGTCTACATAACGTTATCAAGATGTCCGACGTCGTTGTTTATCGTGACGTCAGTGAACGAATGTGACGTCACGTGTAGATTAATGAAAAAGTAACTAAATAGTTTTTTCCCGTATTTAAGCAAATTCAGTGACTGGATAAATAGAATAATAGGTTAGTGGCGTGGATTGAGTAAAAGTTTATCCAGCTCGGCTGCGGAAATTATCGGATTTGCCTTCGGCTCACCCGATCAATTCCTCCGCCTTGCCAGATAAACTTACTCATCCACGACACTAACCTATTATTCTCTATATCTCTCACAAATATCTCTGATAAAGTCTCAGCTTTTCAAGATTAAATATGTAAAACAAATAAAGCTACCAGGGGTTTTCTTTATGTTTTGGGAAGGTGCCCTGGACCTTAATATGGGAATGAAATAGCAGGTTAATTGTAACCTCTTTTTGGGAAAAAATTCTCGCCTAAAACCAATTTTGGGAATGAAATTTCAAGGGGGAAAATTGCATGATTTCAAAGAAATTTTTTGAGGGGAAGGTGTGCTTTACAGACTACAGCTACATATATATATGTATACAAGAAAAACTATAATGAAACGTTATAGGTAGACGAATTACAAGAAGCATTGGTTTGGGTTTTTTGTATGAAGTTGCTTTTTTCATAAAGAATATTGACAGTATATTTGATTCAATCCTCCGTTATGGCGAGTATAACATATCTACATCTTATGAGTAATACACATATATTGACAATAATGAGTATTTGACAAATGAATAAATTCATGTATATAGTTCACAATCACATGGTATTATCATACCCTACATCAATCAAATAGAATATACCCTAAATACTACCTAATTCACCATATTCCGCTTTGATACAACCACATTGAACTTCAAATAGCATTTCCGATATTATGCCACACAACAACTTATCTAGGTCAACATCACAGAGCAATGCCTGCATACTTACCTATCAACTATTAACGAAAGAGCAGACAAACAGATTCAGTCAAACATGACAGGTTACGTGATGAATAGCCAGTCCAATGATTGACCAATCAAAATGACCAACATCACCATTAGCCAATCAAATGGCCAGGATTACCCAAACTAGTAATAGACACTATACTATATACCCGCAAACAACTAGAACAAACTCGTACCCATGACTAAAATTTGTCTAGAAAACTCCTGGCCACAAATAGTACTATAAAAATGAAATAATTTCTTTTGAACAGTTTATTGGAAACAAAATATGATATAATTTACAAGTAAGTTTCTTTTTATCATGTACACTATTTCTTGACTGGAAATGTTTGTTTATTTTTGGAAGTTACAGAAATCCAACACTTAAATGGCTACAAAACGTGGAAGTTGCAAGTACTAATTGTGATTTTTTTTACTAGAAATACACATTAAGAGAAAAACAAAAGCATGCACTTGACTATAAGATGGAAACTTAAGGAGTCTCAGTTGTAGGTTTTTTAATAACTTTTCTGAAATTGACAGAGATGTATGTGAATTATAAGTAACCACAACTCTTAAATAGAGATTGGTCATTTTAGTGCTATGGGATTGATACACAATGTCTTGCAACATTTCAATTTTTATGGACTACAATGAAAGTTTTCTTGCATGTGGTATACATTGAGATTAAACTAATGATTTCACTTGTTCATTAAGATTTGACTGTTTTGATCATGTAGAATAAATTACACTTCTCATGGACCACTAAATGATGTCAACACATACAGTTCAAACCTGTATTAGCATCCACCTCTGTATAGAGGCCACCCTGTGAGTAATGAACATTGTTTCCAAAACCGCCATTGATTATTAGAACAAAATGGCCTCCGAATAAAGGCCACATTATGTCTCCCAAGGATGGTTTTTGTTCACAGGTTAGACTCTACCTGGATTTGGTCTTTTCTATCATGTACATTGTACATGTAACACGTACAGATTGACCAAAGCAAGACTCAATGTGATAAAACCATATACATTTGTATCCTGAAAATTTAACTGGTCATGTAAAGAAGGTCTTTGAAACCAAAATTTAATTGATGTCCAAAAGTATGATATCTCTACTCATTTCTTTTTTAAATCAAAGATATTCAAATTAAGTTTTCATACAAACATCAACTAAAGAAAATGGCTTCTGCACCTGTGTTAGTGACATCTGCTACAAAAACCTGGTAAATGGCTGAAATCTGTTCTGAATTTTCAAAATCGAGTCTTAAGTAGTAATAAAAGTCTACAAATATACTAAAATACAATATTATGATGCCTTACACCAATGCCTTTCTGATAAATGAAACAGCATCATACGGTAGGGGATATAGCATAAATTCATTGCTGTTTTTTTTTCACTAAATTTTATAGGAGGATATGGTACTAATCTTCTCCTTCATTGATTATTGTGTTGTACAACCAGGGACTCCAAAAAGTCTAAAAATCATTCAATTCATGTGTTGCGACTTAAAACGCGATTTTCAAAGCCTTTTGCACCACTGGCATGATTTTCGCCATGAACGCGATGTAGAGTATCAACCGTAGCGCACGTAAATTTTATCCATAGGTATGCACTACATACATTTCAACAGATATTCTTCTAACTTGATATATCATTGCTTTATGATATAAAACTGGTGTCTATATATTGTTCTATCAGTTAAATACCAAGTGTACTCAAAGCGTCTCAAATGCTTTCCGCACGTCGTACACGTACGTGAACGCTGCAGACGGAACGCAATTATGATGACGTCATACAAATCATTAAGACGTTCTGTCCACGCGAATCAATTCCGAACTAAAACAAAAGCAAAACATGGACGACACAGATCAGAAAGCGAAATCAAACAGTGCAAAAGGTAGATTAATTAATCAAATAAATTTATAATTAATGATGTTGTTATAAAAAAGTATAAACATAATATATAGAAGAGGTTATTACATGACAGAGCATATTGATTACGGAGCCATTGGATTTTTCAATTGTAGGCTAAAACATAAGCTCTGGTTATACCATCTATAACCACGGACTTTTTGATGCAAAAACTATGTAGGTTTATATCTATTTACTTGAAAATGAAGCCAGGTACGTCTAGAAACTTGGATTTGGATCAGTGTACTTTGATAAGATCCTTGTATAACTTGGATAGTCTATAGGGGAGACCAGGGCAAAATTAAACATGGGGCAAAATGAAACACATTAGATATCGTTGTTGTGACGCCAAATTATGACCCAACAAAATCGAAAAACGCAGCGTCCTTCCTTTGCGCGGTTTGGAAGAGAATATCGTTAAGAACAAACGCTAATAAAACGTAAATAACCAGACAATTTACTTTCTATGCAATGTGAGTGATTTTTTTACCATCCCGTAATTATTTTAATTAGTTCTGATTATATTGACAATGGGACACAATGCCGTAGCCTAAATAGAAACTGTATGTGTTGTGTTTATATTTAACAGCTAGAATGTTTAAAATCTCTTCTTATACGATATCACATGGATTAGGGTCAAAGGTCATTCGGTATGGATGGGTCAAAATGGAACATTAGTGACGGGGCATATTGGAACAATGTTTCATTTTGCCCAATCACATTTTCAATTCCGGTAAAGTAATAAAAAAAAACTCCGGTATTTGCGTTCTGACGTTTTGTGCGTTTGATAGTAGCTATGTGTGATGTGTCTTCCAATTTAAAAAACTAGATATCGCATCATAGCCAGAATAAAGCCGAGGCACTCTGTGGATGTTCATATTGTCACTAAGAGGATTTTTTACCTAGCGCGTCTTTAATTGATACGTTTTGGAGCCTACATAAACCATGTTCTTACCCCCAAACTATCGGAAGCACTAAAGTTATATATGACATGATATATATTTATATATACATGATATATGACGTTTTGTAACAATAAAGTTTTATTTTTACCATACATTATGTATGAACATTCTTTTCAGAAATCAAGAACAAGCTACATGTATATGATCCCGGAACCTGATACTCAAAGTATATACATTGTATATAACAAGAGTTGTACGCAGTTTTAATGCGTTCTTTTGATTATGACACAATCGAATGCACGTTTGTTAGATGGAATTAATAATTTTATCAATATTGCCATATGGTCAATGTCCCAACCAGATCAAACTTTGAGACAAAACGTGTAGAAACATGTTGATTCGTATTTTTTTTCTTCCAGAATAGGGTGGATGATATCACTATAATTCAAACAGGTAATAACACTCTTTAATACTGAAACATGATATATCCCATTCAAATAATTGCAGAAATCATTTATAAGTATCTGATTTGGTGATATCATTATTTTGTATTGTGATATCGCCAGTCCCATATCATCGCTAAATATGTGAAATTCCATACTAGAATTGATGATAACACTTATTTGAATAATTGGTGTTATCACTAGTTCGTGCTGAAAGCATGATATCATACCTTCTGACATGTGATATCAATCACCCACTGGAATTCTTTATATGTAACATCACTCATTTAATCCAAATTGATTATATCATGAGATGGAATACTTAATATCATATTTTCACTTGAGTGATATCACATATTCGATATGGTTTCATTCTATTCAGATTTGTATATATCACAACGTGACATTACATGGAACTGAAAGGTGTCCCGTAATTCGTAACAGTACGAAAACAAATGTTGAAATGAATGCTTTGGGTAAGATATAACTATATATATGAGATTTGTTGTTCCATTTTGCCCCAGGTGATGTTTCATTTTGCCCCACAGAAGGGGCAAAATGAAACATTTTACTACAACTAACTTGTCCCTTAATATGGGTCCAATTAAAAGAAATATGCATACTTAACAAGTATAAATATGACGTGCGATAAATGTACGTAATACACATGCAAAATGTTTCCCGAACAGATAACGCACGAATGAGAACTACTGAGTTTTGTAAAAAATGTTTCATTTTGCCCCGGTCTCCCCTATCGTGTCCAGGGTCGGAGTTAGCAAAACTGGACGTCGATCTACGTGTGAACTGATCATGAGATGTATACTTAAGTCTCAATTCAGAGAAATAATTAAGTAGATCTACGTTTATATACAAAATACTAAACGGATTTGAGCTGGGAGATCAATCTTACGTTTTTTAAAATCCATTTTGTCATGTCATCTGGTTAGTTTTTAAAGCTTGCTGAACATTTATTTCCAATTCGTAAGCTTTAATTGTTCCGTATTGAAATTTGCCGGCGAGTTTTTTGCATATTTTTTAATGTTATATTTTAGTTGTGACCACTCCGAATGAACGACACCCTGGATTAAAACAGTCAACACCAGATTCAACGCGAAGAGAACTTAAAAAACTTGAAGACTATTGGACAAAAAATAATCCAGTCATCGGTGATTCACCTCGGCTTCGTAGTAAAAGGAAGGTTAACTTTGACATTGAAGAAAAAATAATAAGCTTAAAAAATAAACGAAGTCGTTCAGAGTCCCCTGTTTGCGTCAGTGATGAAAGGCACAAACCAGATCATCTAAATGCTACAGCTTCAAAAGAAACTGATTCCAGAACAAACATCATCCCAACACATTCTGAAGCACGTGACACTGACACAAGTGACTCCGATGATGAGGATTATATTCCTCCAAGAAAAAAGCTGCGGAGTGAAATTACAAAGGAAGAACTCTGGGAAGGTATACCATTGACTGTTACGTTTAAACGTCTCGCACCAATATCTAAACGATATTCTGAGAGCTCAAATGATGACGTTGTTCTTGAAGATACAATAGTTTTAGAAAAAGACTTCGAGTCTGAAGTTGTAGAATCTATTGATCAGGATCACTCATGCGAGTCCTCGTTTAGAATACACGTAATAGAAACCGCATATAGAGATTGTTCAAATAAACGAGTAAACTTTAAAAATCAAATTCGTTCTAACGCCATTCCTACCGATGATTTTAGTCACGACTTAACAAAGTACAAAATAAAAGACAATATTCAGCAGGATGTATCACCTTTATCCGTGATTAAGTGTAATAAAACATTGTCACAAATTCTTATCCCTGATAGTGAAACCATCGTAGAAGATGTAGAAAGAGCTACTCATACAGAGGAAGAACAGAAAGAAATAGTCACAGCAAGTGATGTATGCAGTATATCTCTTTCAAATGATTCCAACGATTTCAAGACAAAAGTATATACATGTAATGAACTATCACCCGACTCTGAAGGTCGTCGAAGACATTCTGACAACGAAGGTCTGAAAGCTGTAAGTACTCCAATAAGACGTTCTAGGAGGTTGTCTGAAAACGAGAGAAGGAAATCTGAACAGAACACACCAAATGATAAAATACATGTAAAACATCCTGATGTTGTTGAAGAAATCGAGCCTAACGTTGCTGAAGAAATCGAACCTAACTTCATTGGTTCTAAGTCAAATCAAATTGAAAATTCGGGAAAAGACGACACAGAAGTATCATGTAATCCAAAACTTACTTTTGGTCCTATCAAATTAAATACACATCACAAGAAGATCCCGCCTTTGCGAATAAGACTTAAACAAAAGGTTAAAATTAATAAAAAGAAATCTTCGAAAGCATCACGAATAGATAGTAGTATAGACATGCCTGGAACATCTCATACTTGCCGTCAGATTCAGATAAGCACACACTCGCTGGATGACAATGTGAAAACCACTAACAAACATACTGTGAATAAGAAAGATAAGGATAAGTTTTCCGGAAGTCAGAAACATATAGGTAAGCTAGCAAGTGCTAAGAAGGAAGCGAATGTAAAAGAACCGAATGAAAACTCTGCTGATAACAAACGTAAGAACAAGCAAGTTAACAATAAAAAAGATAAAAGCATTCCAAAACTCGCTGAACTTACGAAGAAGACCATTGATACATCGAAAGAGACGAAGAAGAAACATTTAGAAAAGACACAAACGTTAAAAAAGAAAAAAACTCCACTGAACGAAAATCCGGAAAAGTATAAAATCACATCGGAGAACAAGCCAACAAATTGTAGGTATGTCGTTTGCATATTCATTGCAAATATGCGTTTTTTTTTGTAAATATAAACTATCAACATATCCAGCACCAATATCACAACATTTTTAAAAAAACACCGTAGCTTCGGTTCGTTGGTGAATTAAAGTACACTCATGTACTCCAGTGGTATTAGTAATGCTAGAAAAGGGGATTGTTTTAATTATCGTATACGTTTTTAATTATATATCACAATGGTTGATTCTGATTTTTCCAGTCCATCACCTAGTGCATCAAATACGATGGAACTGAGATTAAACAATGTACGACGTATATCTGCCGCCGGTGAATTATTGTCCAACTCATTGTTGAATAAACACGCATGTGTTCTTTGGTCAAGGTAAGTTGAGTCCGCTCTCAGTAACTCGAAAACCTAATTGTTTATGTTATACGTCTGTTTCACTCTAGATATAAGTTATAAGTTGGTTATTACGGATAATTGCAGCATTTTGTCGAACAAAAATGTATTCAACACCATCGTCATGGAATGATCTGCTTGGACAGACTGCTGTATTGTTTCAAATATTGATAAATAAGTAAAGTAAAATCTGTGTTAGCGGACACCTCCGTACAAAGGCCATCATGTAAATATAGATAAAGCCCATCATAGTAAAAACACCTACATTGATTATCAAGAACAAAAATATTGTCGAATAAAGGCCACCTGTCAATAAATGCCACATTTTGGTTTTGTTCACAGGTTTGACTGTACATATTATATTTGAAACTTAGAATTTCAAAGTAATACAATGTATTAAGGTATAATGTTCAGGACGGATTGATTGATGTTGTTCATTGTTGTGTATTTCATGTATGTAATATATTAACAGTGAGAATCGACGACACGTACAGTTATCTAATCCTAAGGCAACATTAACTGACTTAGATGCTTTACTCATTAAGAAATGGGAGAACTTGTCTGAGAGAGAAAAGATTCGATATTTTCAACGTGCAAGAGATGCTTTGAAGGAAGAAAATAGACATTCTAATCGTAGGAATAATGGTTTGTATGATTTTTTATACAACATACATGTATGGACACAATCATGATACTCCATGGCAGTCAATGAACGAATTTACTGTAAATAGTACAGTATAACCTCATGAAATACCTCCCTGTTACAGCCAGTAAACTAGCAACCCAACTTGATGTTTTACTCTATTTTATTAACAACAGACATTACTCTGTTTATAATAATTTCATGTAATTAATTAACCAGAATAATTCAATTTAAATGACATCGTTGTTATGATGACATCTGTCACAGCGTTTATCTTCATCTTTTCATCGACATTTTTCTTTCACGTATACTCAACTTACAAGTATTATATGTAAGCATTTATATCATAGAATTAGAAGAATGCAATAATGATTTGGTGAAATCATAAACGTTTCGTTTTGCGCTGAATTTGTCCATAATTTTAATGCCAATGTTTGAAACCAGATACAAAAGGCGAGACAACGAATACATCCACTGGAAATGGTACGGACATATTTCAAGCATTGTCTCCCGCTTCACAGATGACAGAAATAAAGAAATGGTTAAATCTATATCACGGAATTTCACCATTACACTGTGCTCAAGTTATCAGTTCGTTCAAATGTAAGTTCTTCATTGGATTCAGATCAATGCTGGTCAATTTTTTTCAGTACAACCTCTCTAGAGCGGCCCTCTCTCTTTAGTAACAAACTCTCTTCAACAAAAGCATGATTCTTCCCACTGTACAATTTAACTACATGTATTAATTTAACCTCTCTAGAGCAACAACCGAACCTCTCAACAACAAATTTTGCTACTCCCGAAGGGTGTTGCTTTGAAGAGGTTGCAATTAATGTAGTAGTGTCTACAGTATTAATTCATTGTCTAACGAAAAATTAACAAGTGTAATTATATCCTACAATGAATCAATCAACAATAACACGTGCGTGTTTGAACTTTACGTACGGTAATTATTATGGAAGTCTTTTCCAAATACTCAGTTCTAGCTGAATCATATGAGATTTCTGGTATTATCTTAATCTACTACTTCTGTGAGAACATTTATTTTTATAATAGCAGTTTTATATCATGCGGAATATTTCATATATATATAGCTTTTATCTTAATCACAACATAATTCTATTGATTGTCGTGCCGGTAGCTTGCCTACATGAAGAAAATCTCGAACGGGACTCAAGACAACAAGACAAAAATAAAGCAAAGACAAAATATAAGAAAAACAAACGAGAGAAGAAAACAAATAAACAACGAGAAGTTTTAGACAGCTGTTCCAGATACCGGAAGTTACTGTACGATAAAATCGTGGACAGCAAGGATACGTTTGCACGTATGTATAGTGTGACATATAGTCTGTCTATGAGAGATACAACATCCTGCATTTTACTCAAGTTCATCAGTTATTCTATTCTATGGAATTCATATCGTTTGATAAAAATATCTTTATGTGTATTTCATCTGTTTTGCAGGTGTTTTGTATTAATTAAACACTTCAGTCTTATTAGTTTGTATACATTTAGTCAAGATGTGGATATGCCAATTATGAATAAATTTCTTCACTTTACTTTCTTTAATTCATTTTCCTTCACTTTAAATTCTTGTAGATTTACTTGTTGAACAAAAGAAAGCTCACGGTCAGCAACTATTACACAACATTAATACTTTGATCAAGAGATTAATATCTGGAGAAGTAGTTCATTTTGCTGGAGATATAAAGTCTGACAAATTAACAGAAACGCTGTACGATCTTAGGGCACTAGAGAGAGAGGATAAAGTATCAATCACTGGAGATAATCAACACGATGAAGAGTTTATGGAGATCTTACAAAGGTACTGGTCTTTGATTTCCTGATATAACTTTTTACTTCCTCAATAAAAAATAATAATATTAGAATAAAGATATACATGTAATTAGGATTTAAATGTTATACATGTATTTATTCTCTAATTCATATCTAATTTATGTTATATTATACACCGTCGCAAAATAATAATCTATTACTAAGTTTGAAACCGTGCATTGCATTTTCATAGATAACAAACAGTTGAATGTATAATGTCCATACTCATCTCTACAAAACTTTATTTTCAAAATAAAGAACAAACTCAATATGCAATTTGCGAGGGGACGCTCCTATAAGAGGGGACGCTCGTATATATTTGAGGAACACAAAATCATACATGTATAATACAATGTCGAATAATTGAATGAACATATGACGTGTAAGAAATTGTATACACTTGTGTTCTTACTTGTCTAGTATTATAAATGTAATATACATGTAATAATAAGACTAATGCTTGTCTCTGTCTATTAGTAATCAAATGTTTAGCAAATGGTGGCCGAATCGCCCAGGTAAAACCAGAGATAAAACCCCACTTTTAGACAGGGAACAACACAACTCTGGAACCCTGTAACCCTTTGTCACCGATAACGGCACTCGAACGTACTGTCCCCATAATACTACCACCTAGATGTGGGTCCTCATCTTTGCTAAACATTCGCAAAAAAAATATTTATTTTGAACGTAATGAGTGTCAACATTAATAATTCTCTATAATATACATATCCTTATTAAAATAACATTTCGGATAAAAGTTTTGTTGACGCATTTAAAAACCTACTCTTGAGCATCGAATTTGAATTTTGTGTGCCCTCTGGAGCGGTCGCTAAAACTGATTTTTGAAAATACGGCGTTTTCCTACAACAACTCTCGAATCACTCGAGCATAATAAATCCGGTTTTGTAACCAATTACGATTGGACAATAATACTCGACTATACGATGTAACGTCGAGTATCGATAATTGGTAACATAGTTTTCACACGTGTATATATGATTTTTGAAGACTTTAACTGTTTAACTCTTTTTTAGTTTACGACGTGAAAGTAGTATTGAAGAAAATTTACTGAGCAGTCTTGATCAAAATGATGTCAACTTTCAAAGTGTCGAACAAATCTGCAAGAAGGTATATATCTGAATCTAATAAAATGATTGTTTTAAGTTTCCTTAGTTTATTTTACGTGTAGAATATTTATTTCATGAAAGATGATTAAAATAAACGTCTAGTAACAATTCTAGTGAGAGCAATTGTACAAGGTTTTGTTTTTTTAGTTTTGTAAACTACTTGTATTTATGATATCGGATTACATTGATTCAAGGACTTATATACATACACGTATGTATATAAGTCCTTGATTGATTTAACTCATAATTTGTATGTATTGGAAGATAACTCTGTTTAGCTTGTAGAAAATATTCTATTCCTGTTTGGGTTGCCTCCCTTATTTTGCAGATCACTGCTTTTCCTGTCCTGACCTCAAGTGTGATATCAACACATCTAGCAGACAAACCCAAACTAGAAGAAGTCAACATGTTAACTCCCAGAATTCTAGGTCCAGACAACAGTCCTGTCACTCTGCTAACTGACATGGTAGCGGACGACATTCTCACTAAACAACCTAAAATATGTTTCCGACGAGCGGTATCATTGTTATCAAATAAAGTTGTGCCAAGTCCAACTCTCGTCATGGGACAAAATAATAACGATCACAATATTGTTTTCACACAAATAAAAAAGTCACCGTAAAATGTTTAATTAAGTAAAATACTAATCATTTAAGACGCAGTGATGATGGCGCTAGGCGAAAAAATATAATCTGATTTTCTTCCTAGATGATAGAAATCTATATGTCAGCAAAATGTACGAACGCGTAAATGTGGGAAACTTGCCACATCGTTTTTAGATCTTCTCGAAAATAAACCCAGGTCAGTTATACTTTTAATTTCGATTAGATATCGATTTATCTACCCTATTTTCATTCCCACTATAAAACCCTATATAGTTTTGGGAACACTTAAATTTATACTTAAGTTTTCCAAGATTTTACAAATTCTACTTAAATACGTACAAATTAATTTCCATTGATTGTCCGTTATATAATATAAGAGCTGTTTGAATAAATCTTTTGAGTCATTCAAAATAACGAAATATGCGTACATATCAATATTTTTGGAAATTTGACATTCACAACACGTTTTATGCAATTTTAACGTTAAATGATTGAGTCTGTGTGTGATAAACAAACGAAATAAAATAATTATATAGAAATTATTAAACTTTGTGAGATTTAAGTGGGTAAACCGCCATTCGTAAATATAAACACAAGAAACGACATATAAACTTTATTTGGCCTAAAAAATTTCATGGGAAATCCCGAAGTAAAATCCAATGACCTCAACACGCAGATCGTTGCTGATGACGCATGCGCAATTCACGCTTTATCATTGGAAATTTACCCTGGGAAACGAGTTATTTATTCCGCTGGGCAATTCTTCGTTTGTACAGTTCAAATATCGAAGGACTGGTAATATTTTAACATTCACGATAAAGACATTGAAGTAACACAAAATTTGTGGTAAAAATATTAAGAAACTTTACAACTGAAATTGTATTGAGATTCGTGCAGTTCAACCCGTTTGCTAAAACAAGATGGCGACTGAAAGTCACTCCGATTTAGAAGGCAACGATCTTGAAACAGACGATTTTCCTCAGAATGTTGTGCGATGTATGCCTCATTATGAGCCACTTGGAAAAAATAAGGATGTTAGAGACCCAGACCGAAATGACTCTGGCTTTGGTTCTGGAAGTTTGCCAAGTGGGCCGTGCGAAAAAACTAGTCTTCCACTAGTTGATAAAGCACCAATACAATGTTCGGATGCTGATGAAGAAGACGAGGTTATTGCGATTGAAGAGAAGTTTACAGCAATACAATTATCTGATGAGGCATTTTGTTCTATGCCAAGTTTGGGATCAGGTTCTGGTGAAAGTATTGTAACACAAGAGTCGGATGAACATGATCAGGATATCTATATTGATCTTAATGAACAGGACTATGATGGAGATACAGTGCTTCATATTGCTATTGTCAGTTTATTCTTTGAATCAGCACTCGTACTTATTGAACTCTGTGATGATGTCGAAAGTTTAAATATCCAGAATCATCTCCGACAGTCGCCACTTCACCTGGCCGTGTTAACTGATCAGCCTGAGGTTGTACGTGCCCTCGTTGCTAAGGGTGTGGATGTAACTCTGCGTGACCAACAAGGTAATACGCCGCTTCAGATTGCTTGCAAAATGGGGAATACGGATGCTGTGTCTGCAATAGTGAAATCTATGACTGATCTCAACACACGGCAGAAATACTTTTCTGTGAGAAATAATGAAGGACTTACTTGTATGCATTTGGCTGTGCTTGCAAAAGAATACATAATTCTAGGACATTTATTAGCGAAAGGTGCTGATGTTAATATCGGTGATGCCAAAAGTGGAAGAACCATGCTCCATTATGCTGTTGAAAGAAAAGATCTTGAAACTGTTACACTTCTGCTCACTCATAAAGACATTGATGTTGATCGTCGGACATTTAAAGGTGAAAGTCCAGTTGTTCTGGCTTTCTGGAGAAATTATCAGGACATAGTGAAAAAGCTTCGTACTAATGGAGCATATTTTGACTATTCTATTGTGGAAGATTCTGACGATGAGTACAGCTCTTGAAGTTGAACATTATTCTACCATTCTTACATGGTGAGTCAGAGTAAATGGCTGAGGGTACGCAAATGCATGTAACTTGTGCCAGCTCTTCATTGCTGGGTGGGTACTAAAGCTGACGGATGTTTTGTACCAATTTAGAGGAGGCAAGAGGAGAGACCTCTCTGAGAGACAGTGGTTGTGAAAGATATTGCATTGATTGCATTCTACAGATTGTAATATTCAGAAATTATTCTGTATATTGAGCTGTGCTCATATTAAGTTATAACTGTGACATTTTTGTAATATCGTCAGTTCTCATTTGCCAGTAAAATGTGTTTTATATGAATATAATTAATTTTGTACAAAGTTGGAATGATATGCTAGACCAGATCAAAGTTCTATAGTCAGTAATAAATGTGTGACTGCTAGATTTCCAAAAAAGTGTATTTTTATTATTAGTTCATATAACATTATTCACGCATTCTGTGGAATTTATTTTATGTACTTGTATTATTTAAAATTTTTGTTTATTTCATACACGATTTAAGCAAAATCCAGTTTTGTTGTTTGAAAAATAAAAAAAAAACTTGATAAATTGTATTTGCTTATTATTAACTTATATCTATTTATTTATATACATGTACATGTATCTGTGCAGTTTGTTGTGAATACCAGCTGTAACAAGTAAAAAAAATGTAGTGACTGTTGACATTATGCAATATAATAATTATAACATATTTCTACATAATTATATTATTATTATATAATTTCATCTTCAAACATTTATTTATGTAGGATGTACATAAGTAGGGTTTCACATCCAATTTTACTTTAATGTTAATTCATTCTTCTGATAAACAACCAAATGATATTTAAAAAATCACCGCAATAAACCAATCCTGTCTTCTTCCTGAATGGTTGAATTGTCCTCTTCCATCTAACAGCTATCAAGATAAGATTGAGTGATTGACATAAATTATACATATCTTGACACACAATGGTACATCCGCTTACAATCTCTAAGTTTATAAATAACAACACTAAATAAAACATACTGGAATATTGTCTGAGAACAATCATGGCTGATAAACTTGAAGTACTGTCAAACCTGTGAACAAAGGCCATCCATGGGAAATACCAAATGTGGCCTTAATTGACAGGTGGTCCATATGTGGAGGTCTTTTTGTTCTAAATAAAGCCAGTTAACAAAAAATAGCTTTATCCACAGGATAACCTTTATTCAATGGTGGCCACTAGCACAGGTTGGACTGTATGTTCATCACATCAAATGCTTGAAAGTAATATTGTTGAAATAGAAAGTTACATTCAAATGATCATTAAGTATAGCCAGATTTACAAGAACACTTTCAACAGTTTGACCTGTATCATCCAAGTCCAAATATCAGAAAGAACAAATCATAGTTTAATTGTAATACTATCAGTATTGAGCTATAATACACAACATCATAATGAGCTTATTAGAAGCCAAACAGTAGGTGGCAATAGTTTGATGATAAAAACCTCTATAAGGTGCTTGTTTCTCAGACTGTTACACTGAATATAATGTACTGTCAAGTCTAATTGTTACTGGCCACCTTTGAATAAAGGCCACCCGGTGAATAAACGGGATATTCAATAACAAACGTTACTGATTATTTAGAACAAAATTACCTTGGAATAAAGGCCACCTGTAAATAAATGACATTATTTTGTACTTCTCAGGGGTGACCTTTGTTTGCAGGTTTGACTGCAATGTCATTTTATCTCATTTTTCTAGACGAATTATACTTATAAGTATTTGTTTATTATAGCTGTTCGCGAGTACTTACTGTAGTGTCTATTACTAGTTTGGCTAATCCTGGCCATTTGATTGGCAAATGGTGATGACTGAATCTATTAATTGTTGACAGGTAAGTAAATCATGAAGGCATTGCCTAGATAAGTTGTTGTGTGTCTAATTGAAGTTCAATGTGGTTGTATGATAGTGCTCAGATTTATGGTGAATTCGTTAACATTTAGGGTTGATTCTATTTGATTGATGTAAGGTATGATATAACCATGTGCTTGTGATCTATTTACATGAATTTATTCATTTGTCAAATACTCATGATTGTCATTTACATTATAATGTGTATTACTCATATCTTTATACCCTTGTATTGAATTAAATATACAGACAATATCCTTTATGAAAAAAGCAACTTCATACAAAAAACATAAACCAATTATATGCTTCTTGAAATTCGTCTACCTATAACATTTTGTTATAGTTTTTCTTGTTAAATCTATTTTACTGTACATGAAAAATTATTCTTGATTCAGATACAATAAAAACGAAAATGGGGGATTTTAGATAGTTTTTACTTCTCGGTAAAGGAAGTATATATTGTTAAAAACCAAAAACATCCCTGTAAGATAAAGGGTATCTCAGCACAGATATAATATTTTCTAAAAAAAATATCTACTACTGGAAGATTTTCAATGAATTACATGGAAATTATAGATAACAAACTTGAGTATTGTTTATACTGGTTGGGAATTTTTGTACAAATTTAAGTTTTGAGGTTCAAAACAAATCGTGTCCCCGAAATAGAATTCTTTATGTATACAGTTCCTAGAGTGGTTGCTCTACTTCAAGTAAAAATATACAATAAACCGTTTGATTCACAGTTAATAAAGAGAGACAGACCCAAGAATTTCATGAGATAACACTTAATTCATGGCGAAATTCACAAAATCATATAGTCATCATCTCATGTGATACATTTACGTAGCTATGAAACACTAGATAGTCGACTTTTTTCCTATCTAGTCTGATGCCAGTGTATTGTTTCTGATATCGCTGCAATAAATTAATATAGATTTTTCCAAAATAGACAAACGTATCTTACACATACTGGTTTTACACACATTATTAATGTATAAGTTTGATATATCTCATGATGTAATAAAGTATGTTATAATAAAGCATGCAGTCTCTATTGGAATAATATAGCCGTTGTTACACCTACAGTGTATTAACAAACTATATTTAACAATGATACTCGTATAATTATGATCGGATATTTCTGATCACCTTTTGTCAGATATTCAAATAGAACAAGATTTGTTTCATGAAAGGGAAATTGCCAGGGATCGAGGTATCTTAATTCATTAAAAGTATTCCTGATATTTCAACTCTGTGAAAATATACCAGAACTATATTTCATGCTGGGGGGGGGGGGGGGGGCGTAATATTTATGAAATTATGCATTGGGGTGCGGGATCTCCCCCCTCCACGTTGTTTTATTTGAAGAAGTGAAATGGTGTATATTCTGATGAGTTATGGTCCGTTTTCTACCTCATTTAATTGGTTGCGGTTGTGCTGTAGAAAACCCGAAAAGGGGGAAATATATTGAATAATTGAATGCTATAACATTTCTATCTATGGTCAAATCCACAAATGTTCAAACTTGACAATGAATGTACTTAATAAATTTAATGCAATCTATATATTATCATGTGGAATAAAATTATTATGTATACTTACACCATACAAGTAATACAGTACGTGTATATATGATACATTATCTTAGTGAATGAATTTACAGAGCAGAATATTTATTTGATTTGTACATAAAAGTACATCTTCTACTTATGAATTACAAAATTACAAGGATGTGGTTTAGCTCAGTACACTTAAAACAGTATTCCACGAAAACGACACTCACATAATGATACATGTATAATTATACAACGACCGGACGTCGAACAATCAAACATACTGGAAAACAGACAAACTTCACTTCAAGTTCTCAATGGGGAAGTTTTACGTCAGTGACAATGTTTGTACACTGTAGTAAAATCCCAAAATGATTTTACCTAATATATGATACAATTACTTAATTTAAGTGAGTTTTTGTTCCGCTTAACAAAATTAGCTAGTTCAAACTGTCGATCAATAGTTATTCATATAGCCAATGTTATACATTTTGTATTTATTTATGCTAACCGACTAGAAATAAAAGTTTGTATCTTATAAAACACGTCAGTCCGTGTGCATATAAACAGAACTGTGAGTTCATTGTTTAATAATAATAACTTAATTATTGTTTGGAGGTTAATATTTACTATTTCCTTATTGCTTTCTCAGAAAATACGTTACATATTTTACAGACACGTATTTATAAACATGTGTCTTTCGTGCTCATTAATCATACACACAGAGTGTTGATGTAGCTTACATCTAAATATCATCCCTTTACATAAACCATATGTATAATTATGTACATGTATACTTATATCTTATCATGTACGTTGTAGTCAGGAGTTACATGTTTGCTTTTGATGACATATTTGATATTTTATGAAATTAAATAAAAACATTATCGCGATATCATTTTTAAACAACGCCAAGTAGAAAATTTGTGATTTCGTGACTGGTTTTATGATAATAGATCTTTGTCATTATTCTGGTCGTCGGCCAAATACCACAACATAGTATACATATAGAAATTACCAACTTAATTGTTTCCACACAGTGTAGAATTTGATAGATATGAACGATGCATTAAATGTATATATTATACATATGTTGATTATATTCTTATATATATTTATATACAATGCCTTTGTGATAACATTTGCCTTTTAATATATACTTGCAACGTTAAGTAAACGACATTTAAATTAGCTACGTATTTTTCGTGATGAGTGTCAGAATGGACGTATTTTGCAAAATAAAGAATCGTTAACTTTTTATGTTGACAACAGACTCAGATCATTAGAAATATCGATTGAAATAAATATATAATATTGTATTATCTAAACAACAATTATATACATACATGTATATACATAACTAATTATATACATGTATACAAAACACTGGAATACTTTGGTTTATAATCCTATTTCGTGAATTTTGAGATAAGCATATATACAAAATGATCGTGAATATATGCATGCACCTATAATTTATTATATAGCAGTTTCGTTACTGGATTAAAACAAATCGTTATATAAATACACTGATAAACAGAGTTCAGAGAAAAGGTGTTTACTATATTTTAATTAATTAATTAGATGATTCACTATGAAACGGTGATAGATTTGACAGTTGTTTGGTGATTCACGCAGGGGAGACATGGTTGAATTAATTAAGCGGATGAAGAAACAACGATTTATACCTGCGTAAATTGTTAACGTCAGTGTTAACTTGTATACGTCAACAATGTAAGCGCCTATTGCCAACATGTATGAGGCTATAAATAAATTCTAGATAAACAACTTTGTTTATCTGAAATGTTTAATTTTTATAGCACGTCGATCGGGTCATTTCGATTTAATAGAATGTTAAACTTGTTTACTTGGTGATTGTGAAAGCCTGAAAGGACAAATCAAGTTATAAACACTAAACAGGGAAACCCGATTTCTGTCCAGTTCTGATAAAGACAGGACTGGTGCATGCATGCAGTACTTAGTGAATCTTTTATCAAAAGTTAGGATTTCAAATTCAAGGGGTCTTATTTTACAATTCTTGCAAAATGTGTTTGAGGCTACACGATTTTCAAAATGGTGAAAATCATTAATGTCTATACGATAACGACATTTAAAACTGATCTCACGTGACCAGACCGGGTTATTTTTCAGTACAGGTGAACATATCTAGGTATACTTCATACATTTATATATGTAGATGTATATTAAAATAAACCTAGAAATAAACTTAAACAGTGTAACTCACAGTCGCAAGACAAAACATATCAGCAATAATAATGATTGTTTAAACATAAGATGGACACATATTTTAAAGTTATTTAGGGGTCTGTTCCCCGGGTGTGTCCCGTTATCTTGATTTTGAGGGGTTAATTACATTATAGGGATCATGCACTATATAACATGTTAGTACTCAGTAACTTAGAACCATCTAGTGTTGCTTACATGATCAATCGGTGTCTTCTCAGGTTCCACATTAACCAATTGGAAAAAATACCAAGCAGCAATTTTGAACCACAAATAATTCAAATGAGGGCGGTTTTATTATAAGATTAATGTATTTATTGAATCAGCCGAGTCATTATAACTATTCATTTATTAAGTCCTTCGACTTGACTTAGGTCATTAGTATGTAATATATAACAAGAAATGTCCTTAACTACGATTCATGTAAGAATTCATACGTTTTTTTTTGTAGGGTAAAATCAATGACGATGATATCATTTTACGTCGTTCGTTATTATATATAGATATAGCCAACCCGTTTACATAAGATAGGCCAAAGTATATTAGTCACTTTGGTTATCGTGAACACCCACGACTCGTGAATTTTTACTATCAACTGAATGGGGTATTTCGGTACGAATTGTGTAACGTTTTTCATGTGGGTCTTATGAAAAGGTATATAAAGGATAAGTTTGATATCGCTTTAGTTTACGTAATGATCATCGTTTTGTGACTCGCCCTAACGAGTAACAATGTATATTTCGAAATAGTTATTACTTTTAATAAAGTCACATGAAATGTGGAATTTCTTAATGTTTCAATATCTCGACTTTCAATTTCACCAAAAATTCAATTTTCCTACAGATGAGACGTTGTCGGCTGCTTGGGGAAGAAAAGCGGTGGTAAACCCACTGTTCAAATATGTCGTGATATTCAATTTTCAAAATCAATTATCTGCAATTAGACATGAACGGTTTTCAACGTGTGTCTTGTAGGCTGGTTTGATTTTCACATTTACAGCGTACATCAGTTTCAATCATTCATCCTTGGTAGCCTGAGCATTTTTAACAAGTTAACTCCCGCTACTTAATTTCGATTTTACTTTTATGATACAAAACATGTACTTTCGTATAAATTTTGCCCTGAAACCTTAGGAAAAACAATACGATGTAATGCGTTTGATCTTTGTTTCCGATGAAAAACGATTTCTTACTATATAAAGGAAAACACTTTGAACTTTGATAGTACAACTGTAGTTTAGTTTAAGTGATGTATAACAGTACTATTTCAATATGACATAAACGATTTTTAGTATAGTATTACACACACACACACACCACATGGTGGTTAACACGAGATAAAGTGCAGAAATTGTGTACCAGTGTATACGTTATCAGATTTCATGGTTTTGCGGTTGGAAATTCCGCTGACTGTATTTATTGTATGTTTCTACGTGTCTTCTTGTTTATTTTTGTATTTTAATTGGTTTGTAAATTATGGGTGTAACACATAATAGTGTTGTGGTTGTATAAACATAGTAAATTAAGTTTAATACGTCCATTATGTACATGTAACATACAACGTTCTGAAAACAATATCAAATATACAACTGTAGATAGAACGCCAAAATGTACTAGTACAGTAAAACCCACCAAAACCGGACACCTCCCGGACTGGGACAAAAGTCCGGTTTTCTGAGAATTTCGGTTTTCACAGAGCTTTTGATAAAAATCCGAAAAATGGTACTTGGAAAATTGTCCGATTTTCAGGGAATTCCGGTTTTCAGGAGTCGGGTTTTGAGGGTGTTTACTGAGAGACGTTGTAGAAGCATGCATTCATTATTTCTTAATAGTATAAACACTGTCAGCAGTTATATAAGTAGTTCTGATTTAGCCACACCCAACATAATTAATATGATTGATGTACACCCACAATGTGATGGGTGTGCTTTATGAAAGTTCGAGCACGTTTACGTGAGTTCACTTTCTTCTTCTAAAGCTACTTGATTTAATAATATCAACATTAATGTTTCAACATTACAGTATTAATGCAGTACGTATCACAACTTCTAACGAATGTATGGTCAGTTTGTATTGACGGCATTGAAACTTTTACCATTTAAACTTCGATTTACAGCATTGTAGATTTCCGTCTGGTTAAGAAATACTGAATTCATCGAAAATAATTCCAAGAGAAGCTTTTTGTTGGGATAATTCAGAACTGTATTTTGAGGTACTAGTAAAAAGTGCATGTATACGCATCTGCACATTGTACAGATTTTTTTTGAAAAAAAAAGGCTATGTTTTATTACATACTACACGTTGTACAGGTCTATTATTGTAAATACATTAAGGTATAAACTATATACTCTCACAGTCATTATATAACCGCACAAAAGGGAATTTTTACATCTTGTAATTTAGAATCGTCAGTCAATGAAACGTATCAACTTTTCAGTATGATAGGTGCACACATTATACATTTTGAAAGTCCTCATTTTTTATCTAATGATTGGATCATTTTACGGATATTTTGTCGGGTTTTCCCGGATCGATATTTCAGGGTTACCCATTACATGTACTATAAAAATAAAATTTTCGAACAGTTTTAGATGTTACCCGATACTCTGAAGGTCTCATTATATTATTTTGTGTAACATTGTCTATTTGCAAAAATCCCTTTGTTCAGTTAGTGCCAAATAAGCACAAATGTACAATATATAATAATATATACAAATGTACATGTAATTTAGAGTGGTAATACTGCTTATAGAAATACATTTGTGTATACATGTATACAAGTAATTACTGCTGCTTATACAAATACTGTCAAATGAAGTCAACATAGACATTTTATAATGACTTCTTAATTTTCACGCGGGGGAATACATTGTTTGTCTTGTCCGTCCGTCCGTCAGTACGAGATTATGCCAAGCGTGCCGACGGGGCACAAAGCGTCTTGTTTTACTGTGACTGTACTACAATAACTTCCAATTTACCCTACTATTATAAGTCATATCTCCTTTTATGTCCAGTTTCTACGTACTTATTTGAATTTGAACATTATAATTATTTCATCAGCTGTTGATTCAAAAAGTAATTTAAGCCACTTGACTTGCCGGAAATTAATGTGTGGTAAAAATACGCGAGTTTCGATCTGAACTCGGTGACTCTGATGGTTGTGGGTTATTTGATGGAGTACGAAAATGAAAGTTGAAGAATAGGGAAACAGAAAATTTAATTTGATTTTTATTGCGAGCAGCTGGTAGGTTTCCTGAAAACAAACTGGGACGGTTTGTTTTTTAATGTAAAGGGAAACAACTAGTTTAGCACATGGGTAAAAATCAATATCAACAAGAGTTGTCTTTTCATAGGGCATATAGTATGAATGTTCCTCATGACGAATATATGTCAGTATGTCCTTAAAAATTACACACACTACATTATAGTGTTTAATACGTGGTAGAAATTGCCAGCGTTGAAAGACAAGAACAATAAAAGTCGACAGTTACAAATGTCAGCTATCATATCCCAGCGACAGACTTAAAAAAAGTCGTACATTTTTATGAAAATTCAGCAAAGTAAGACTATGTAATTTGTTTCCATGAGTATTTTCAGTACTTTGGTTATATACCGTATAATACGTAGTGTCACTCCATAAAATCTATGTAAAGGGAGACAACTTCAAGGCCTTACTGGTCATATTGTACTAGTTATTTCCCTTTTTAAATAAATATTTTTTGTGTAACATAATTAACTAAGGAATCTTAAAGAGAAATTGAAATTTATTCAGATACATATTTGTATCCTTGTGGGTTTTTTAGCCTTTTGGAAATAAAATGTTTCTCTCTGTATGTGACAAAACCTGCCTCTATAAACATTATGTAAACCAGAGATATAGATGTGTCTGTGTAAACTTACTTTATGACTCCACATTAGGTGATCAAGTACTTTCAGTGTAAAGTTACATTTAGACCTTAATTTCCCTACTACCCTAGACTTTTTATTAGCTCCATTGGAATGCTACACCAAAAAATCCCCTACCTATCTACACAATTGTTTTATATTAAGCATGTTACCACACTACATGTCATCCAGTGTCAGTAGCATTATTGAACTGAATGACTGCAGTTTGATACAGTAAGGAACTTACTGGTGATTAGTTATTGTTGAATGTTACAATATTGCGATCCTGATAATGCTACCATACTAAACGGTGTATTTAATGTACACGGCTGATAGATCAAGACTTCTAGAGCTAATTAAACATCACAGACAAGATATATATCAGATCATTGGAGACAATACATTGAGTAACATAAGAGGTAGAAGCATGCAATTGTATTGATTGTTTGTTTAAATATCAGAATTTGTTATGTAAGTGCATGTATCTGAATTTGTTAACTAATTATTGTAAACTAGATTAATGTGAAGTAAAATAAACATGCAGAAATAAATTGTAAATCTTTTTATTTATCACAGATTAATCAGAGTATAATATGTTAAACATATAGGAAGAGTAGACAATGTTCTGTTTGATATTTGAGAAAATAATTGTAAGTAAAATGTATGTAAAATGTATACAAAATGTATGCCAAAATAGATTCTGTACAAATACATTACAAAGTGTTGAATACAATAATGATACAGAAGATAAAGAAGCAGTAACAGTTGTATACAGTCTATGCTCTATTTACTAAAACAACTCCTACTTTCTTTGGTTGTATACTACCATTGTCTTGATGACCATTTAAACAATTAATCTGTTATATGTTGAGGAACATCAGAATAATGTCATAAATATAGATCTGCATGGACACTCTACAGTATATATAATAGCAAAATTGTTCATTTGCAGAATTGTTTGTAGTAAAATGACTATTACACACATCAATAGAAAACATTAACTTTTATAAGATTAAGCTATCTGTTAATAGAAAGATAATTATCTAACACATGAAAATTCCCAAAATCATATGTCATAAGTAAAAATGATTTTTTGATTTATTTTAACTAGAAAAAACTCAATGAATGTTTTCTCACACATGGACCTGGTGAGTCATATAGGGATATAATAATTCAATAAAATACATTAAAACTACACTTGGAGCCATTTCTAACCTGACATCTATATAATATCTACTTTTTATTTAGATTATTTGTAAATGTATTTCGTTCAAATTTTGAAAGCTTAATTACATAATTATGATCAAAATTTGCATGAAATAGATTAACGAATAACCAAACAAGATAAGATTATGTAGGTGTCAGCAGGTAGTTGTATTAGAATACAACTACCTGGTGTCAGGTTAGAAATGGCTGTAAGTATATCTGGATGGTAGTAACAATTTGTTCATACAATAAGTATGTATATGTAAGAATAAATGAACTATTCCAATTTATGGTTCCATTCAAACACACCTTGTAACATATAATATAATGTTGAAAACTTAAGAAACATAATTTGATGTGTAACTTATTAGGTCAATATTTAAATATCTGTCATTACTTTGATAAATACATGAATTCTGTCAAACATCATCCATGATTATATCATTTAGATCATTGGCTTGACAAATTTTATCGAGATATTTATGATATGCTGTTAAATCTTGCATAAAGAATGGCACTTTGGTATCTTCAACATTGGCTAGTAATGAAAGGCTGTCTATATCCTGCCAGGCAACTTTACCCAGCTTTACCAATAAATGAAAGTCAATTTCTTTCCTGTTCTTTAAAATTTGTAGAGCACCTTCTAAATAGACTTGATCCTTGCAGAATCCCCCTGAAAGTACAAGTTATCATCAATGAATTATGGTAAACAAAGGCATATATATGTATAGTATAGGACTATAGGTCTTTGAAACCTTTAAGAGAAACAAGGTTATAGTGATGTTAAAATGGTCATCAATTATTAGTGAGTATTCTACATGAATCAGTTCTGTGATCAATACATGCAACTTGTGCACAAAGACACGCATATATATATATATAGACAGTACATATATAAACCACATAGTTTTAAAGTTACTTATTTCCATGATATCAATGCCTAATTACCTTTACAGTATTGTAAATAAATTAATACTAAATATGTAGTAAAATCTACTAAATAAGATCTTTGAGTCAGAAAAACAATATTTTAAGAGTTGATTCAATAACTAACACAGGAGCATAACAACTTGGGTATTAATTAAGGTGGACACAACAGGTACTGTCCAAATGCTCCATCAAAAAGAAACTTTGTCAAGTTTTATTAGTAAAGCAATGATGACTGCTTTCAAAGGGACACACAGCATTTGCCCCATTGTCTATCGTTTCTGATGCCCCAAGTACTTTATTGTTTTTTTTAAATAATAAGATGTTTGATATGTGAGGGTTATATAATTATAATCACCTGGTAAGGATGTGTCACCCTGGCCCCTTTTGGCTCGTATACAGTAATCCCATCTTACATAAGGGTCACTCACAAATTGTCCAAGATCCCTAAATAATTCTTTTAGGGACATAAATGTTGATTTATAAGCTACATAGTAAAGCAGAGCTATTCTCCACAAACATGGGTCCTTTCTAAGTAGTACACTATGTAATGATGCTAATCCCTCTTCTGTAGGGTTTGCAGGTCTCATAGCCAGGTCTTTACGTATACGCCAGTTATACCATTCTTGATACTTATTGTTGTTGCTCCGTAGATAATGAGTTCCTGAAATGCAGTAAATATGTTATCATAAGGAAGATCTAACACTAAAACGATTCATGCAAGCAGTAAATATGTTATCATAAGGAACGATCTAACACTAAAACGATTAATGCAAGCAGTAAATATGTTATCATAAGGAATGATCTAACACTAAAACGATTCATGCAAGCAGTAAATATGTTATCATAAGGTACAATCTAACACTATAACGATTCATGCAAGCAGTAAATATGTTATCATAAGGTACAATCTAACACTAAAATGATTCATGCAAGCAGTAAATATGTTATCATAAGGAACGATCTAACACTAAAACGATTCATGCAAGCAGTACATATGTTATCATAAGGTACAATCTAACACTAAAACGATTCATGCAAGCAGTAAATATGTTATCATAAGGAACGATCCAACACTAAAACGATTCATGCAAGCAGTAAATATGTTATCATAAGGTACAATCTAACACTAAAACGATTCATGCAAGCAGTAAATATGTTATCATAAGGAACAATCTAACACTAAAACGATTCATGCAAGCAGTAAATATGTTATCATAAGGAACGATCTAACACTAAAACGATTCATGCAAGCAGTAAATATGTTATCATAAGGAACGATCCAACACTAAAACGATTCATGCAAGCAGTAAATATGTTATCATAAGGTACAATCTAACACTAAAAGGATTCATGCAAGCGGTAAATATGTTATCATAAGGAACGATCTAACACTAAAACGATTCATGCAAGCAGTAAATATGTTATCATAAGGAACGATCTAACACTAAAACGATTAATGCAAGCAGTAAATATGTTATCATAAGGAATGATCTAACACTAAAACGATTCATGCAAGCAGTAAATATGTTATCATAAGGTACAATCTAACACTATAACGATTCATGCAAGCAGTAAATATGTTATCATAAGGAATGATCTAACACTAAAATGATTAATGCAAGCAGTAAATATGTTATCATAAGGAATGATCTAACTCTAAAACGATTCATGCAAGCAGTTGACAAAGTTGTATGGTTATCATTAAATAACTCATTTAAGAATTGACAAAAACTTTTAATTAAAACTGTTGAGTGTAAACATGTTTACTTTTATAACATCACACAGATCTTACACTGTTACATGGTAATGCACTGTAGATAACCTCAAATCAAGTTTTTTTCAGGAGCTTGATAAAAAAGGGTGACCAGGTAGGTCCCAAATCTTTGCTTTTCTATTTTTTTTATCCAAACACGTTTTGTACTTTTGAGGCATGATACGTCCAAGAATATTTTCATACTTTGGAATTTGCTATAAGAAACTTTCAATCAGATCAGTACCAAATAATTGGGTCAGTCAGATAGCCGGAAATGAAAATATCAAGAGAATATAATGTAGTTTGATAGAATGTTCTAATGTACAGTACAACCTATCTAGAAATGCCCTGTCTCGAGCAACTACCTCCCTTCAACAACAGCATGATTTTTCCCACTGCACATTTTAACTATTAATTTAACCTCTCTAGAGAAACAACCTTTAAACAACATAATTTTGCTACTCCAAAGGGTGTTGCTTCGGAGAGGTTGCACTGTATATTATACTGATGAACTGACTGAGATGTTTTTATTAGAGGTCACAAGAATAATCAAACAATCAGTCTTCAATGTCAGGTGTATAGATATTTATTAATTAAAACTAACAAAAAGGAAGGTTTACCAATTTCATGCCTCAAAAGGCCTTCCACCCAAAACTCTCTCAGGTCCACTATTCGTACATTCAATGTTGGTTTCCCTTTTACTCTAGTCATGGAGCCTCGTGACAACAAATCTTCAGATAAGTTCACTGTGATCTCTTTCTCCAGTTCTTCACGTTTCAGATATCTTTGTATCAATGCCATAATGTTAGAGCGTTGTAAAACTTTACCTCCAGTTTGCTCTTCAAACTTTTCATATGTTCCATACTTTTTAATGGCATTTTGCATGATGTGAATTGCCTAAAAATAAAATGTTAGAAGACGATGTATCGTAAAAATATGTATTGACTCCTTATAAAATGCACAAATCTGGGGCTAATGAATTTCTGCAAAGTAAATAATTACAAATTTACGATTATTGTAATTAATGAGAAAAGAATGAATAGAATCCAGCTACTTTTATATGATATACATGACCAAATAAGTATTACTTGTCAGGAAAGCTCTGCTGGTCAAGCCTTTATAGAAAAACTTTGTTTTATACATGTTCTTATTTTTACATGAAAGTCCCTCTTTATAATTGAGTAAAAGAGGGACATTCAGAATACATTTTTATCAAAAACACACTTCATGAGCAGCTTGTAAAACTGGTGAACTTTGTGTGGTGTGCCAAAAGACTCGTAACAGCCAGAAAAACTGGCTTTATTCCAATACATCAATACTGACCCATTGTAACAAACAAAACCTTATAAATAGAAAATGTTATCATCATCGTTCTATCATCATTTTAAAAATGAGTTCTATGCCAAAGTTCCATTGAAACTTTAAAATCATCTATTCAATAATTGTATTGCAATCACTGTGTAAATAATACAAAACTTTTTATACAGTAGAAAATGTTTTACATTTACAATTTATGACTTGACATGTCTGTTGTAGTTATTTTGATGCAATGTAGAGTCAATATTTGATCTGACTCTCAATTGGGCAGTGAAAGCTACCATCTTAATTCTAGACTTCTATACAGTTATTGTGACCAACCATTAATATAGTAGAAGGATTTTAAAATTTTGACCTGTGATCAGATTAAAATTGTTAATGACATATTTGGTTTAAAAGTATAACATTGATATAGTGTTATTTGTGAGGATTAGCATGGTCAGACAGTGTTGTGACCTGGTTTGTACCAAACATAGCTACAACAAGGTGTGCCTGACTTATTAAATCAACAGAAGAATTTCATGTCTGGCATAAAGTCAATACAGTCTTGAAACAGAAACTGCTTCACACATAAAAGGAATTTTAGATGTTATAAATGCAATCTGATTAAAACCATATCCTCAAACCCGCTACGCTATGAGGATCTGAAGACGACCTATAGAAGGTCACCTCAGGTGACCTTTTCCACTAGCCAATCAGCGCCTTACTTTCATAATTCTGATTCTATTTTTAACCGCAGTAAACGAGCACCTATTCTTACGCAACTAAATGTAATGATAGCGCCCATGTGTGTTTATTAAATTTTCTGTACTACTATGACCGAATCGATCAGGATTACTAAAAAAATCAAAAAGTGGTTGCAGACAAATATGTTATACGTAATTTAATGTATACTAACGTTTAAATAACATCGTCTGGTAGAAAGTTCATTCGGCCAAAGTACCGATGAAACGAGTTATACGATTGGCTGAATTATAAATAGATATAAATAGTGATCATGGAAATTCCGACTTTTGAAAATAGAAACTGGTATAGGCCGTCATCAGATCTTGCCGTAAGGAAGATCGAATACTTTAGTCAGATTGTTATAAATGAAATTCTCTATCAAAATCATATCACATACATAATCAGAGGTGTATTTAAGGTAAAAGGCAAGACTCTGGGCCACTGGTAAAAGGGGGAAATAATAACACATATGAAAGAGATAATTTGGGGGAATATTCATAATACAAATTGAGGAAATAAAATATATTTTTGGGGGAAACAGGCCTGTAGGAAGCAATTTAAGATTGGGGACCTAATTCTAGATTTTGTCTGAGAATGGGGGGGGGGGGGGGGCTGGGGGGAGAAAATATAGCCTTTTTAAATACCATTAGTCGAAATTATTGGGGGTAAGCCCCAATCCCCCTCTCCTGGCTCCTATGACCCTGAGAAAAATTTGGCTTATTTTCAGAGGGTAATGGCTGACTATCAGTGTCACTTTCTTAGTAAACAAGAGTGCCGCAAGCGGTGCCAACGCTTGTCTGTTCACTGCCTCAGTGAGATTTATCCAAATACCTCCCATTGTACAGTATGTGAGACATAAATTCTCCACTTCCTTTGTATCAAAGTCAGTGAAGCTAATACTGACACAGTCATTACACACACGAATGAACTTCATGTTAAATAAATTTTATGCTCGATAAAGCAGAACATAGTCCCTCCTCTTCCTGTACATAATCAAAGTCAGGTGAAGTAAATACTGACATTGTCAGGACACACATGAATGAAGATATAATTGTATAACCATTCATACACCTATGAAGTTTCATGTTGCTACCTCGTAATAATTTCTGAGTTATGAGCTACATTAAAGTTTTTGTACAGACGCAAACAATGCAGATGACGCAGTGATCACAATAGCTTGACTTTTTCTTCAAAAACATCCGAGCTAAAAAACCCTGATTGGTTTTGAGCATACACTAAATTATCACCAATAATCTCCAGATATGTCTGAGCTTACCAGTGTAAGCTTTCTTCTGAATATTGAAATACCTAAATGGTCTGTTTGTCTAATTTATTGAACTATTTTTTTTTTTATAAAATGTTGTACAAAGCATAAACTTAAAATACTTCACGGAATTGATTGGGTCCTGTTGTAAAAATGAAATAAAAGTTCAATCAAAGTACAAAGCAATTAAACTTAGACAATAAAACTATTCATAGATAATTGTTGTATTAGCACACCTTGAAACAATAACGTAAAAATAGATCTATTAACATATCTAGTCTGCACAGTGGAGCAAAACAATACAATGTTGATATCTGAAACAAATCCTGAGACAGCTAGCCAAATACACAAATATACACTCGTGAGAACAGTTTGTAAATTTGATCTAACTGCGGTGAATTTAAGATCAATTATATTTCAGATAAAACCTCTCAGCGAATAAATCTTTAATAACCATTCAGAATGTTGTACATTATATTTATTAACACTCCCTGAAATTTAATTCATTATATACCTTAAATGTACAGTAACATTGTATATAATACACTATATACAAAGTGGGATACATTAACTACAATCAAAAAGTTATTCATACAATTTTTAAATGTTCAAATATAATTTCTTAACAGAGTTTTATCTTTTAAAACTTCAATCAATAACTTCTGCATTTTGATATTAAATGTATGTATACCATGGTCAAGGGGTGTTCACATGATTTAAAAGGCTTTTAAAAGTGACCACTTCATGAATAAGATTTGTAAATACCAACAGTTCATGTTTCCTTTATTAATTAATATAAAACCAAGAATAAAAAAAATTAATGATAACATTAACTGATTTATAAATTTTAATTTCATTATATGCTTTCTAAACACTGTTTAAAATTTGTAGCACTGACTTGAACTTATTATACCATAGCTAAACACATGATTAACATTCAGCATCAACATATACAGGTATGATAAAACTTTGATAGTTTTAGAGAAAAAAAACAGTTAAAATATTGAGGTGGTCTAATTTATTTGATTATCAAGATGTGATATACAGTCAAACCTGTGAACAAAGGCCACCTTGGGAATGACAAAATATGGCCTGTATTGACAGGTGGTCTTTATTTGGAGGTCATTTTATTGATCAATGATGTTTTTTAAAAGAATGACCTTTATTCACAGGGAGGCCTTTATTCACAGGGTGGCCTTTATTCACAGTGAGGCCTTTATTCACAGGGTGGCCTTTATTCAGTGGTGGCTGCTAACATAGGTTTGACTGTACAGGGACTACTGAAAACTTGTTAAAAAAATAAGTGGTCATCATGAGGTACACTAAATATTAACTCTGTCTGTCATCAAGTGAGGTATATCTGAATATGTGAAACATTATTGTTGACACATGTTTGAACCACAAGATCAAACAAAAAAATTCACTTGTCAACATTAATTTTCATGGTTTTGAAAACACCTACATGTAACATGTGCTGGCCTGGACAGGCACCACGTGAAATATCTTATCAGGTTCAAAATAGAGAGAATATTTACAATCTAATGTTCACTTGTTACAAGTATTACATGTTTGTATTTTACATTGAAACTGTTTGTTCTGTTATATTTTATAGATTTGAACAAATACAGAATGTGGTCTTAAGTTCTGTTCCTAGCAGATTTATCAAAAAACATGATATCTTCATACACTAAATTTAAGAGGCTATAACTGAAGAAAAACAGTGTTACAAACTGAAAACTTATAGACAGGCAGTCTGATACACAACAAATACTTACTTAAACAAAGATACATGCATGATAAGAAACATTCTGTTGGACTAATTTGGCTAAGAATTATGTCTTAAAGCCTCACCTGGCTTCTTCTATGCACAAGTTCAACATAAGAAGCCATATATATTTGCATCCCCTCGGACAGGAGTCTAGATTTGTTGGACTAATCATTCAAAAAATAAAAACTTAACTAGTCCTACCTGACATAAATATCTGTCTGAAGGTTTTCCTAATCTTTCTAAAAGTTCACTGTCAGCTGGAAATCTGTATATAAACAATGGATTATAGTTATAATTGGCTCGCATGAAACGTTCCCGTTCTGCCTTTTCATTCTCTGGTTTTATGGCAGCTAAGATTGGCAGTTTCTTCCTACGTTCATGAGCTCCAGGTTGTAAACCTGAAGGCAATGTGATGGGTAGACGACATCCAATAGATGATCTTGGTGTTGCGTTAGTATTACACGATTGGCAAAGTGAGGGCGTTGGAGATTTTGGCAGCTGAGGTAATTTTGTGACAGAAACTAGCGAGTGTTCACTCTGAGATTGTTGAACAGGTTTATAGATAAATCTAATATTACAGTTACTTTCTGACTTCTCTGCAGTAAATGCTGAACTGGTTTTTTTGTGTATATCCAGGTTTGTTTTGGTTTCAGGGTCCAATGACACGATAGAAGCCATTGACACAAATTGTTTCTTGTACTTCAATTTCTTTCCTTTTTTTCGTTTCTTTCCATTCTGTGATTTACGTGAACCTCCACTGGATTGTTGGTTATATACCGGAGGTTTACTTGGTACAGATTTCGATCTTTTGTCCGACATACCGGGCATTATCATAGAATACATAACATATAATGTCTGAAACACAAGAAAACAGTTTATAATTAACACTGTGTAATATGATCTGTAATAATTATGTCCATTTATACAGTTATTTCATTGATCATGTCCATTTATACAGTTATTTCATTGATCATGTCCATTTATACAGTCATTTCATACAATAAATCAAGATTTGAGTCTCAAAATTAAGTAATCCAAAGTAAATGTGACTTCGTTCATTCTGCTCTACTTTCCATTTTTCATAAGGTAAATTTATGATAACAGATAGTCTAAATGAACAATATGGAACCAACACTTTCACGTTTTGTGTCGACAATAACTAAACGTTTTTTTCGGTTGTAAAACGTTCAAAGATTAAAAATCTATTTAATGATATCAACTCCACGCGTGTAATAATCACTGACCGAATACCAGACTAGTACGTTCACATAGCATTACAATAAACCTCAAAGTTCAGCAAGTTTAACTATCGATGTTAGAAAATTGTATTCGATAAAAAATCACCGAATCATAACATAATTAAGAAATACATAATCACAGTTTAAAACATCCAGATCCAACTAAATGACAAAACGCCGATAAAATGTAAACGACCAAATTATATTAGAGATTTTTCGCCAATTTTTATCGCGGCCCTGGCAACTGTCATATTGAATACCGGTGCAAATATTTTTATACTTCGTCCTTTTAGTCCGGGTTATATCAAAGAACTGGAAGCACAGAGGAACTTAGGCGAGGTTATACAAGTTTATTTCGTATAATCAGTGTATATTTACAGTAGCGTCATGAGTTTATGTTCAACGAGAGATATTATAATATAAAAGAGGCATAGAAATAATTAGAGACATTTTAGCAAGGTAATATCTGGGACCATTATACAGGTAATATACAGTGCAACCTCCCTATGTA